>CAUYPK010040480.1:0-68267 GCA_963574355.1 Loris lydekkerianus | reverse complement strand
TGTATACCATGGAATATTATGCAGCCTTAAAGAAAGATGGAGACTTTACCTCTTTCATGTTTACATGATGGAGCTGGAACATATCCTTCTTACCAAAGTATCTCAGAAATGGAAGAAAAAGTATCCAATGTACTCAGCCCTACTGTGAAGCTAAATTATAGCTTTCATATGAAGGCTATAACCCAACTATAGCAAAGACTATGGGGAAAGGGCCAAGGAAGGGGAAGGGAGGGGGGAGGTAAGGGCGGGGAAAGGTTAGGATAATGGGTGGGGCCACACCTATGGTGCATCTTAGAATGGGTACAGGCAAAACTTACTAAAGGCAGAATACAAATGTCTACATACAATAACTAAGAAAATGCCATGAAGGCTACATTGAATAATTTGATGAGAATATTTCAGATTGTATATGAAACCAGCACATTGTACCCCTTGATTACACTAATGTACACAGCTATGATTTAACAATTAAAAAAAAAAATAAAAATAAAATGTGCCAATAGCCTAAATGATGAGGACAAATCTGCCCTAAAAAATACTTATAGGGGGCTGGGCATGGTGGCTCACACCTGTAATCCTAGCACTCTGGAAGCCTGAGGCGGGTGGATTGCCTGAGCTCACAGGTTTGAGACCAGCCTGAGCAAGAGCCATACCCTGCCTCTAAAAAACAGCCAGGTTGCTCAGTGGTTAGGGTGCTGGCCACATACACCAAGGCTGGTGGGTTCAAACCTGGCCCAGGCCAGCTAAAACAATAATGACAATGGTCACAACAACAAAAAAATAGCCTGGCATTGTGGTGGGCACCTGTAGTCTCATCTACTTGGGAGCCTGAGGCAAGGGAGTCGCTTAAACCAAAGAGTTTGAGGTTGCTGTGACACCATGGCACTCTACCCAGCTTGAGACTCTGTCTCAAAAAAAAAATAAATAAATATCCAGGTGTTGTGGCCGGTGCCTGTAGTCCCAGCTACTCAGGAGGCTGAGGCATGAGAATCGCGTAAGCCCAAGAGTTTGAGGTTGCTGTGAGCTAGGATGTCACAGCACTCTACTGAGGGTGACAGAATAAGACTCTTGTCTCAAAAAAAAATAAATAAATACAGGGGAAGAGGTCTGCTGGCCCTGATGATAGCCAATCACCACTCTTCATCTTTTAAAATATATATACATATTTAGGGTGGCTCAAAGGAGTAGGGTGCTGGCCCCATATGCTGGAGGTGGCGGATTCAAACCAAGTCGCAGCCAGAAAACTACAAAAAAAAAAAAAAAAAAAAAAGAAAGAAAAAAGAAAAAAAGAAAGTAAGAAAAAGTAAAATATATATACATATTTATAAAAACTCTTACAGCAGTGCCGGCCATATATACCAGAGCTGGCAGGTTCGAATCCAGCCTGGGCCTGCCAAACAGCAGTGACAACTACAATCAAAACATGGCTGGGTGTTATGGCAGGTGCCTGTAGTCCCAGCTACTTGGGAAGCTGAGGCAAGAGAATCGATTAAGCCCAGAAGTTGGAGGCTGCTATGAGCTGTAATGCCACGGCACTCTACCCAGGGCAACAGCTTGAGGCTCTGTCTAAAAAAAAAACCAAAAAAAAACCTCTTACAGCAAATAGCTCACAAGATTTTAAGACATAGTAAGGACAAAATGGAAGTGAAAAATAAATCAAGATTGCCAGTCTGGAGTATAGTAGTGCTATCATAGCTCATCTTGAACTCTCAGCAATCCTCCTGCTCAGCTTCCCATTATGCTAGGATTAGAGATTCCCAGAAAATTTCATGCAAACCTTGAAATAAATTACAAATGATCTCTAACTGGCAGTTCCCACTGGCAACTGACAAAGGCAAACCAAATCCTGGAGGAAGGTACCTACATTCTAGTGCTCAAAATCATTTTTCCTAAACATAATTTTTCAAGTACAATGACCAGCACACTGGTTGAAGATAACAAGACAGAAAAGGAACCATGAATGTGAACTAGCAGAAACGGTAAGGCCCTCAAAGTCTAAAGATACTGGAATTACCAGACAGAGACACAATGTCCAGAAGATGCTCACTATGTGTGATGGATCATGTTTTAAAATGGCCACAATATAAATCTTTCATCCCACATGCTTTTCTTACAGTGTGACTTGATATTCCTCCCATCAAGGGATGAGGTCTGTGTCCCCTCCCCTTGAATCTGAGCAGGACTTATGACTCACTTGCAATTAATACAATGTGGTGAAAGTACTCATACGTGACTTCCAAAGCTCAGACAGGAAATATGAGGCAGCTTCTGCTTTGTTGAAACAGCCATGCTGGAGGCACACACATAGTCTGCTCTAAAGATATCATGCTATGAGAAATCACAAACAGCTCACAAGAAGAGACCACATAGAAACTACATGAAGACAGAGAAATAGCCAGCCCCTGACTGCACCAGCTTCGGCCACTAGCTCACTGCAGCCTCATGAAGGACCCTGGTATACGACTACTCAAATACAGTAGAACCTCCATGCTTGACCACCTCCCTA
Organism: Loris lydekkerianus; assembly: GCA_963574355.1. Classification (NCBI taxonomy): domain Eukaryota; kingdom Metazoa; phylum Chordata; class Mammalia; order Primates; family Lorisidae; genus Loris; species Loris lydekkerianus. Next base: position 65,761 of record CAUYPK010040480.1, on the reverse strand, counting down.
CATTGACCACCTCTTTAAGTTGACCTAACTTTCATAGACTGAACATGCACCACATGCACATATCAGTACAGCAGGCCTAGTTCCTTATATTGACCACCTCTCTCTTAGGTGAACATATAGAGGTTCCATTGTATGTTTTTCCCAGAGTCCAGACCAACAGAAACCATGAGAGTACTAAGTCTCAGAGTAATTTTTTACACAACAGTAGAAATGAAATACAAGTGTGAAAATATGTACAAGAAATATGGGGCAGTGCCCTGTGGCTCAGTGGGTAGGGCACCAGCCCCATATACCATGGGTGGTGGGTTCAAACCGGGCCCTGGCCAGTTAAAACAGCAATGAGAATTACAACAAAAAATAGTCAGGCATTGTGGCGGGCGCCTGTAGTCCCAACTACTTGGGAGGCTGAGGCAAGAGAATCCATTAAGCCCAAGAGTTGGAGGTTGCTGTGAGCTGTGACGCCGCAGCTCTCTTCTGAGGGCGACAAAGTGAGACTCTGTCTCAAAAACAAACAAAAAAAAGTACAAGGAATAATAAATTATAAAAATTAATATTTTAGGGTGGCACCTGTGGCTCAGTGAGTAGGGCACTGGCCTCATATACCAAGGTGGCGGGTTCAAACCCGGCCCTGGCCAAACTGCAACAAAAAATAGGCGGGCATTGTGGCAGGCGCCTGTAGTCCCAGCTACTCAGGAGGCTGAGGCAAGAGACTCGCCTAAGCCCAAGAGCTGCAGTTGCTGTGAGTTGTGATGCCACATCACTCTACTGAGGGCAACAAAGTAAGACTGTCTCAAAAAAAAAGTAACATTTTGGAAAAAAGAGAGATGGGCAGAGGCCAGAGATGCATCAGCTCTAGAGACAGGCAGATGGAGAATAGAGACGAGAGGGAAGACAAAGAGCCAAAGACCAGGAATGGAGGTGAATCACAATCTGGAGAGAAAAAGTAAAGAAACCAGAGGAGACACGGAACAGGAAGAACTGTCACTGGAAATCCCAGAAGCCCACACTGGGGAAGTGATACTCCAGGCCTAAAGCAGATACCTCCAGCCGTCAGCGTGCCAGATGATGGCCATAGCTGGGTTCACCCCAGCCCCCACCTATGCCTTCACTAAGGCCTTCAGTTCCTACCTCATCATCAGGAGGCCCTGGGTCCCCCAGGCCAGCACTCACAGAGGGAAGAGGTGGTAGTAGGAACTGCCAGCCCCTCAGGGATTCCACAAAAGCTGTCTCTCTTAAAAGGGGCCCCAGCTCAGGCTTGCCAGGCTTCTGGGCAGAGGGCTCACAGCCTGTGTCTGCCAACAAAGGCTGTTGAAGCTCACGAAGGCTAGGATTGTCCATGGCTGAGGGGAGACACCAGGAGGGGCTGCCTGGGGGTAAGAGGAAGAAAAAGACAAGTTATAAAAAGTCTCACTTCATCCATCCCCTGACCCCGGACTTTGGAGAAACTCCTGAACTATTATAACTCAATGGCTAGTTATAATACTACAATGACCTGCAGATCCATTTTACAGATAGAAAAACTGTGGCCCAGAGAGTAAAAAAGGTTGGCCCAAGCTACAAAAGGAACTCATAGGTGGCAATATTCAATTCTGGGTTTCTCGCTCAGGCAAAAGCCACATACCTGTTGCATACTTATTCCAAACCATGCCTTACACACTGTACCACCAACTCCCCAAAACCCATCCCAGGTGCATACCCCCTAATTACCCTTCCAGGCCACACACCCCTCTGAGGTGCCCATCCACCCCCCCACCCCCAATATTGCCTGTAACTTCAACCTAGCCCCCACTCCCCATCCCTTGCCCCCCAGACCTGCACCCCAAGTCCCCTGCCTCATAGCCCCATCCAGCCATCCAGGCAATCCCAACTCTCACCTCCACCCATACATCTCCCAAAGGACTCCTTGTGTACTTGCCCCAAAAACATCAGCTTCCAGAAAACACTCCTCTCAAGCCTACAACCTTTTTACCCATTTATCCCAAATGACACCTTGCACACTCCTAATCCCTATCAGAAACCACACACATGGGCTCGGCACCTGTAGCTCAGTGGCTAGGGCGCCAGCCACGCAGAGAGTTCAAATCCAGCTCTGGCCTGCCAAAACAACAACTACAACCAAAAAATAGCTGGGCATTGTGAGCGCCTGTAGTCTCAGCTACTTGGGAGGCTGAGGCAAGAGAATCACTTAAGCCTAAGAGTTAGATGTTGCTGAGCTGTGATGCTACAGCACTCTACCCAGGGTGACAGCTTGAGACTCTGTCTTTAAAAAATAAAAAGGAAAAAAAAGAAACCACACACATGCCTCCTAACACGGTCCCCATCACTTCCCTCACCTGCCCCAAACATTCATTCAGGTCCACGTACCCCTCCCCTACTCCACCCACACCCAGGACCCCACACAAGTCCCAGCGTACCTATCAGCTCTCCAAACACCGGGTTTACCACAACCCTCCTCTGCACACCTCCCCCCATACCACCCTCAAGCCCAGCACACACGTACACGTCCACACTCAACACAGCCAGGAAGAATATTCTTCTCACCCTACGATACCCCTCAGAGACCCCACCCCCCAAGCCTCCCGCCCTTTCACTCCAAACCTTGAGCTGATTTCCTAGCCAAAGGACAGGGGGAGGGGTGGTGGCCCCCCACCTCCACACTTCACTCACCGCCCACGTTTCAGGCCGGGACCTCTTGGGCCCCTGCACGGACACCAGCCCGGACCCTGCCACTAGCAGGGTGGGCGGACTCAGTAAGCCCAGTGTTCCGCGACGGGACCGGGGACCCAGAGCCCGAGCGCTCTGCTCCTCTTGGGTCTCTGCGCCCCGGGCCCGCTGCGCGCGAGGGAGGGGACGGGGCGGGGCGACGGCCTCCCGGGCTCCGCCCCTCGGCTGCGGCCGAGCTTTGAAGGCCGATGTCAAAGACTGAGGGCGGGTCTCTGCTAGCCCCATGTGTGGGGAAGCAGGCGGGGGGCCTGGAGGACAGCGGCTCGTAACCCCCAAGCCCAGGCCCAAGCTCTGCCGACGGAAGTAGGGGGCGCCCCGGATTTTACCAGGACCTTCCCGGCTTGGCCCACGCCTCCCCTCCCTGTCCTCTGTTTCCAATAATAGCCAATAATAATAACAGCAAAACGGTGTCCTATTTTAAGTGCTTTACAAACACACACATTTATTCCTCAGAACAACCCTAAGAGGCGTTATCATTTATTGTCTTGTTTTAGGGGAAATGAAACAGGCAAACAGAGCTTAGGTGGTTTGCCTAAGAGCACACCTCTGTTCGCTGAGTGTGGACTATGCCGCAGGCCCTGTGTTAAACGCTTTCATTCATCTTCGCATTCATTCCTCTCGGGAGCTGTTTATATTTCTGTTTGGTAAAAACAGAAACTGAGTCTCAGAGATGTATGCTCACTTGGCCGGGGTAAACTGCTACTAGGACCAGCACGTGGTACTCCCACTTGCTGACCCAGTGGGAGAGGAAGATAAAGAAACAGCAGGGGCTCCCAGTGCTGAGGAGTGGGGCCCAAGAGGGGACAGGTGCTGCTTATCAGGTGGTAGGGTGGTGTTAACCAGCCAGAGTTTGAATCCACACAGACTTGGTTTCCTTTCCCCACTCTTTAAGGCACTGGCTGTGGCTTTTGAACAACGGTTTCACCTCTCTGAACCTCAGTTTCTTCAAGCCATAAAATAGGGATAATACTTCTTGCCTCTTAGATCTGATAACATATATAAAGTACTTAAGGCGGCGCCTGTGGCTCAGTGAGTAGGGCACCGGCCCCATATGCGGAGGGTGGCGGGTTCAAAGCCAGCCCCAGCCAAACTGCAACAAAAAAATAGTTGGGCGTTGTGGCGGGCGCCTGTAGTCCCAGCTACTCTGGAGGCTGAGGCAAGAGAATCGCTTAAGCCCAGGAGCTGGAGATTGCTGTGAGCTGTGTGATGCCACGGCACTCTACCAAAGGGCCATAAAGTGAGACTCCGTCTTTATAAAAAATAAATAAATAAATAAAAAGAAAGTACTTAGATTTGGCACAATAACAAATGTCCAACATTTACCCACACCCTGGCATATTTGAAAGTGTTTATTAATATTATTATTTAGATCCATCTCAATCAATCTGATTGAAGGACTCTCCTAGCCCTGCAGGCATCTACTTCCATCAGGGATCCTGTATTGGCCTCCTCTCCACAGAAGCCCTCCAACTCACCAGACTGGAGGATTCCCCAGCATGATGTGAGTCCACGGGAGTTCCCTAGCTTCAGGGCTTCAGGGCTCCATGCCAAGAGTCCAGACGCTGGAGCTGGCACTGGCCCCACTCCTGGGAAGAACAGATGGCGTCTGCAAGTGCACTTGGCTCAGCCAGAGTTTTTGGCAGACAACAGAGACAGGGAGACCCATGGGAAGGTAGAGGAGAGGGAAAGGGGGCAGGATTGTTTTACCCAAGAGAATTAGCCTGTTAGTGTCTCTTTAACCTTGCTCTAGTTGTTTTCTCGAATCACCATGAAACATATTGTATATGTATTTTGTTTGCTCCCACTGCAGCATCCACTCCACAAACACTGGGATTTGATCTCTTTTGTTCACTGCTGTGCCTCAGGGCCTAAAACAGTGCCTGGCACAAAAAGGGCCTTCCTTACATATTTGTGAGATGAGGCCATGAATTCCCACCAGCCTCATTTTTATTACCCTATCACTGAGCTCTATGGGTTGCATCCTCCCCCAGGCCACCCTAGAGATTAATTCACTTCGAGCCAGAGCTCTGGCCACCATCAGCCATGTACAGTTTCCCCAAATGCATGGCAGAGGGGATGGTCTAGACCTCTTAGAATTTGTGATGAGTTTAGAATATATATATATAGTACTATATATATAGTGCCATGGCATCATAGTTCCCAGTAACTTCAAATTCTTGGGCTTAAGCTATTGCCTCAGCCTCCTGAGTAGCTGGGACTACAGGCATCTGCCATAATGCCTGGCTATTTTTAGAGACCAGAGCTGGTCTCGAACTCACGAGCTCAGTCGATCCACTTGCCTTGGCCTCCCAGAGTGTTGGGATTACAGACCCGGCCATGTATATTATTTTTTGAGACAGAGTCTAACTCTGTTGCCCAGACTAGAGTGCCATGACTCAGCCTAACTTACAGCAACCTCAAACACATGGGTTCAAGTGATCCTCCTGCCCTAGCCTCCAAAGTAGCTGGGACTACAAGTGCCCACCAAAACGGCCAGCTATTTTTTTCTGTTTTTAGTAGAGACAGGACCTCACTCTTGCTCAGGTTGGTCTCAAACTCCTAAGGTCAAGAAATCCTCCCATCTTGGCCTCCTAGAGTAGGGTCTGGAATATTAAACATGAGATCCCAGCAAGGATTATCAATTGAGCCTTAAACCATTGAATGAAAGTTTTGTGTGTGGTTTTGTTTGGTTTATTTGTTTTTGAGACAGATTCTTGATCTGTTCCCCAAGCTAGAGTGCCATGGGTCAACCTAGCTCTTGGGCTCAAGCAATCCTCCTGTCTCAGCCTCCCAAGTAGCTGGAACTACAGGCACTTGCCACCACACCCAGCTAATTTTTCTTTTCTTTTCTTTTCTTTTCTTTCTTTTCTTTTCTTTCTTTTCTTTTCTTTTCTTTTGAGACAGAGTCTCACTATGTCACCCTGGATACATTGTGGTGTCCCAGCTCACAGCAACCTCAAACTGTTGGGTTTAAGCAATTCTCTTGCCTCAGCCTCCCAAGTAGCTGGGACTGCAGGCCCCCACCATAATGCCTGGCTTTTTTTTTTTTTTTTTTTGGTTGCAGCCATCATTGTTGTTTGCCGGGCCCAGTCTGGATATGAACCCACCAGCTCAGGTGTATATGGCTGGTGCCCTTGCCACTTGAGCCACAGGCGCCCAGCCGCCTGGCTATTTTTTGGTTGCAGTTGTCATTTTTGTTTAGCAGGCCCTGGCCGGGCTTGAACCCACCAGGCTAGGTATATGTAGCTGGCACCCTACTCACTGAGCTACAAGCGCTGAGTCTTTTTTTTTTTTTTTTTTTTGAGACAGAGTTTCACTTTGTCATCCTTGGTAGAGTGCTGTAGTGGCACAGCTCACAGCAATCTCAAACTCTTGGGCTCAAGTGATTCTCTTGCTTCTGCCTCCTGAGTAGCTGGGACTACAGGCACCCGCCATAATATCTGACTTTTTTTTTTTTTTTTTTTTGGCCGAGGCTGGGTTTGAACCCGCCACCTCTCGTATCTGGGGGTGGCAGCCTACTCCTTTGAGCCACAGGTGCTGCCCAGTACCTGACTATTTTTAGAGACAGAGTCTTACGCTGCCTCATGCTGGTCTTGAACCTGTAAGCTCAGGCAATCCACCCACCTTGGCCTCCCAGAGTGCTAGGATTACAGATGTGAGCCACCACGCCCAGCTTCTAATTTTTCTATTTTTAGTAGAGACAGGGTCTCACTCTTGCTCTGGCAGATCTGGAACTCCTAAACTCAAGGGATCCTCCAGCCTCAGCCTCTCAGAATGCCAGAATTATAGGCATGAGCCACCTTGCTCAGCCCATTGAGCAAAAGTTTGATGAGGAACAAGATATTTATTTAGTCTCAAAGTATCCCCCACAGAGTACTTACTTATTTGCAAAGAAAAAAATAGTACTAATGGAGAAAACTTGGAGTCATTACCTTAGCCAGGTAATAGAACCTCACCATTAACAGGACAAATTGGCCTCATGTGCCTTCTGATATGATGCACTGAAGAAGACACAACATCTTTCTGTGGTTTTCCTGCCAAAAAAATGCATAATTTAAAATCTAACAATAAGAAAACACAAGACAAAGTCGAAATGAGAGGCATTCTATAAAATATCTGGCCTGTACTCTTTAAAATGTTAATGTTGCTGGACACAGTGGCTCACTCCCATAATCCTGGCACTCTGAGAGCCTGAGGCAGGTGAATTGCTTGAGCTCAGGAGTTCAAGATCAGCCTGAGTAAGAGTGATACCCCTGTCTCTAAAAAAAATAGCAAGGCATTGTGATGTATCCAGAGAAGCAGGCAAAAAGTAATCAGAAACTTCAGGAAAGAGGAAATCTAAGGGAATAGTTAACATACAAAAAATAGTAATCAGGGCTCAGCACCTGTAGCACAGTGGTTACAGTGTCAGCCATATACACTGAGGATGGCAAGTTCGAACCCAGCCCAAGCCTGCTAAACAATAATGACAACTGCAACAAAAAATAGCCAGGCATTGTGGAAGGCACCTGTAATCCCAGCTACTTGGGAGGCTGAGGCATGAGAATCTCTTAAGCCCAAGAGTTTGAGGTTGCCGTGAGCTATGCCGCCACAGCACTCTACCGAGGTAGACATAGTGAGACTCTGTCGCTAAAAAAAAAAAAGAAATAAAATCACAATGCTCTATCACTCCACATCTAGAACCAAAAAGAAGAAAAATCTGGGCGTGGTGGCTAAAATCTTAGCACTCTAAGAAGCTGAGGCAGGCGGATTGCTTGAGCTCCGGAGTTCAAGATCTGCCTGAGCGAGAGCAAGACCCTGTCTCTACCTAAAAAGGAGAAAAACTCGGGCAGTACCTGTGGCTCAAATGAGTAGGGTACCGGCCCATATACCGGAGGTGGTGGGTTCAAACCCAGCCCTTGCCAAAAACTGCAAAAAAAAAAAAAAAGTAGAAAAACTGGCCAGGTGTTGTGGCAGACACCTGTCATCCCAGCTACTGGGAAAGCTGAGGCATGAGAATCTCTTGAGCCCAAGAGTTTGAGGTCACTGTGACCTGTGATGAAACTACAGCACTCTACCCAGGGCAAGAGAGTGAGACTCTGTCTCAAAAAATGTAAAAAAAAGAAGAACAATACCAAACAATTGGTAAGGATGTAGAAAGGAAACGCTCACAGACTAATGGTGAGAGTGCAAATTGGTACAAGTACTGGAAAATTGGTTGGCAGTTTCTATAATAGCTGAACTTATCCTATGACCCAGCAATTCCACTCCAACTTGACATGAACAAATATATGTCCACCAAATGTCAAATTCTCATTAACAGGAGAGGTAAATAAATTGTGCCATCTTCACATACAGGAAACTATACAACAGTAAGAACAAAAGCTCTATGGCTACATATAATAGCTGATTAAATTCAGAAGCAAAATTCTGAGCAAAAGACAGCAGATACAAAATAATACATATTGTATGATTTCATTTACATAAAGTAAAAAACATGCAGAACCAATCCCTGTAGTTAGAATCCAGTTACTGGTTACCCTTGGGGGCATCCTGGAGGAAGCCTGAAGGGCATTCTAGGGGCTGATTATGTTCTTTTTCTGAGCAAAACTCTGGTTAACAGGTGTGTTCAGTTTATTAAAACAATTTTTTTTTTTTTTTTTTTTTTGAGACAGAGTCTTGCTCTGTACCCTTAGTAGAATGCTGTGGCATCAGAGCTCACAGCAACTTCTTATTCTTGGGCTCAAGAGATTCTCTTGTCTCAACCTCCCGTATAGCTGAGACTATACCCCAGAGCATGCCCCACCACACCCAGCTAATTTTTCTATTTTTAGTAGAAACAGGGTCTTTTTTTGGGCGGGGGTGCCAAAACCCAGGAACAAACCAGGGACCTTTAGAACAGAGTCTCATTCTTGCTCAGGCTGGTCTTGAACCCCTGAGCTCAAACAATCCGCCCATCTCTGCCTCCCAGTGTGCTAAGATTACAGGTGTGAGCCACCATGCCTGCCAATTTATAAATTTAATCAAGCTGTTTATTTCTGATTTGTGTTCTTTTCTATACAAATATTATACTTCAAATATTATACTTTTTTGAAAAGGAGCAAGCTAGATCTTTATATACCGACATTCTAAGATCTATCATTGAAAGGAAAGAGCAAGGTGCAAAACAATTACAGAAAGCAATATGTCATTTCTTCAAAACATTAAAAATAGACGTGCCATATGGTCCAGCAATTCCACTTCTGGAGATATATCCAAAAGAACTGAAAGCCGGGTCTCAAAGATATGTATACACTCATGTTCATAGCAATATTATTCACAACAGCTAAAAGGTGAAGGCAAATGAAGCGCCCTTGAGTGAATCAAGACAAAGAATGTGGTGGTGAAAACACACAGTGGAACACTGTTTGCATGTGATCCTAGCGCTCTGGGAGGCCAGCGCAGGTGGACTGCCTGAGCTCACCGCTTCCAGATCAGCCTGAGCAAGAGAAAGACCCCATTTCTAAAAATAGCGGGCATTGTGGCACGCGCATGTAGTCCCAGTTATTCGACAGGCTGAGGCAAGAGGATCGCTTGAGCCCAAGAGTTTGAGGTTGCTGTGAGCTGTGATGCACAGCACTCTACCAAGGGCAACAAAGTGAGACTCTGTCTCAAAGGAACACTATTCCTATTTATTTATATATTAAGACAGAGTCTCATTCTGTCATCCTGGGTAAAGTGCTGTGACATCATAGCTCACAGAAACCTCAAACTCTTGGCCTCAAGAGATCCTCCTGCCTCAGCCTCTGAATAGATGGGACCACAGGCACCTACCACCAAGCCCACCTAGTTTTTCTATTTTTAGTAGCAACAGGATCTTGCTCTTGTTCAGGCTGGTCTTGAACTCCTGAGCTCAAGAAATCCAACTGCCTCCACCTTCCAGAGGGCTAGAATTATAGGCATGAGCTATTGTGCCCAGCAGACTATCCATATTTAAAAAGGAAGAAAATCTGGCTTGGCACCCAAAGCACAGTGGTTATGGCGCCAGCCACCTACACCAAGGGTGGCAGATTTAAACCCAGCTTGGGCCAGCTACACGACAATGACAACTGCAACAAAAAATAGCTCGATGTTGTGGTGGGCCCCTGTAGTCCCAGCTACTTGGGAGGCTGAGGCAAGAGAATCATTTAAGCCCAAAAGTTGGAGGTTGCTGTGAGCTGTGACGCCATGGCCCTCTACCAAGAGTGACATAGTGAGACTCTTTTTCTTAAAAAAAAAAAAAGAAGAAGAAGAAGAAGAAGAAGAAGAAGAAGATCTTGTCACATGTTACAACAGGGATGAACCTTGAAAATATGTGAAGTGAAATAATCCAGTCAGAAGAGGACAAATACTGCACGATTATACTACATGAGAAACCTAGAGTAGCAAAATTCATAGAGACAGAAAATATAATAGAATGGTAGTTGCCAAGAGCTGAGAGGTGGGAATAGGCGAGAGTTGCTTAATGGGTCTCAAAATTCAGTTTTACAAGATGAAAATAGTTCTGGAGACTGGCTGCACAGCACTGTAAATGTACTTACATGAGTGTACTAACAGTTTTGCACCATAAAGTTAAAAATCATTAAGTCAGTAAATATGTATTATACCACAATTAAAAGCATTTTTGAATAAAAATTTTAAAGTAAATACTCACATGCTTCTTGTAAAAAAATGCCAATTTGTAAGCTATGCCACTTCAATAACAATATCAACAATGAAAACTATTAATAATAACAAACAGGGGCGGTGCCTGTGGCTCAGTGGGTAGGGCGCCGGCCCCATATATCAAGGTGGTGGGTTCAAACCGGGCCCCTGCCAAACTGCAACAAAAAAATAGCCGGGTGTTGTGGCAGGCACCTATAGTCCCAGCTCCTGGGGAGACTGAGGCAAAAGAATTGCCTAAGCCCAGGAGTTTGAGGTTGCTGTGAGCTGTGATGCTATGGCACTCTACCATGGGTGAGAAAGTGAGACTGTCTTAAAAAAAAAAAAACAATTGGCTCCGCGTCTGTGACTCAAGCAGCTAAGTCGCCAGCCACATACACCTGAGTGGGCATGTTCGAATCCAGCCTGGGCCCGGCAAACAACAATAACAGCTGCAACCAAAAAAATAGCCTGGCGTTGTGGTGGGCACCTGTAGTCCCAGCTACTTGGGAGGCCAAGGCAAAAGAATCACTTAAGCCCAAGAGATGGAGGTTGCTGTGAGCTGTGACGCCACAGCACTCAACCCAGGGTGATAGCTTGAGGCTCTGTCTCAAAAATTAAATAATAATAATAATAACAAACAATTTATAGTTTTTTTATGTGCCAGACATTGTCCTGAATTCATTACATATTTGAATTGTTTATCTATTACTGCATAACAAATAACCCCCAAAACTTAGGGGTTTATAACAATAAACATTTATTATTTCATAGTTTGTGTAGGTCAGGAATTTGGCAACAATTTGTCTGGTTGGTTAAGCAGCAGCCAGGATGTTGGCCAGGGTTGGCCAGTCACATGAAGGTTTGATTAGGGATGGAAGATCTGCTTCCTAGATGGGTCACTTGCATGGTGCTAGTTGTCCCCAAGAGACCTCAATTCTTCACCATTTGTGTCTTTCGACTGACTGCTTCAATGTCCTCACAACATTGTGGCTATCTTCCTCAAAGTGAGTGATCCAAGAAAAACAGCAAGGAGGAAGCCTTAAGCCCTTTTGTAAATAAGTCTTAGAAGTCACATAGCAGCCCTTCTACCAAATTCTATAGATTAGAAGCAAATTACTGAATCCAGCCACACTGAAGAGGAATTAGGCCCCACGTATTGAAAGGAGGCTGCCCTAGAATCTGTGAACATTATTTTAAAACAGCTTCACACATTAACTCATTAAGTCTTGATAATGTGAAATTGAATAATTCAAATTTAAAGGTGTTGCAACTTTAAATCATTCTGAGCCTTGAGAGGAATGTGGCTAGGTAGCCTGAGTCACACAGCGTGCAGTTGCAACTTTGGTTATTTTCCTGTAAATGATTAGGAATGGCCAAGTGGCAGCAGAGATAAAACCCCCTCAAAATGTCACTTCTCCTCATGTAATATTAAAGCAATCTTCCGGGCAGTGCCTGTGGCTCAGTGGGTAGGGCAGTGGCCCCATATACCAAGGGTGGAGGGTTGGAACCCAGGCCCAGCCAAACTGCAACAAAAAATAGCTGGGTATTGTGGTGGGCACCTGTAGTCCCAGCTACTTGGGAGGCTCAGGCAAGAGAATCGCCTAGGCCCGGGAGCTGGAGGTTGCTGTGAGCTATGACGCCACATTACTCTACCAAGTGAGACTCTGTCTCTAAAAAAATTTTTTAAATAATAAATAAATAAAGCAATCTTCCTTGGAATGTAGCAAGTTGCACTAATTAAAAAGCTGTAAGTATACACTGGCTTTGTAAAGAAAATGTTGTAACCCTGCTAACTCTATCCTTGCCTGTTTAAATAAAACTTCGGCTTCCCCACTTTGGAACAGTGACCCCATGCTTTCAGGGTCCTGGGTGGTGATTCTCAAGCTTTTCACTCAAATAAACTCTATACTTAATTTATTTTCTGAATCTCTTTATTTTAAGTTGACAATTATAATCCTACAAGGTGGTTATTATTCACTCTGTTACAGATAAGAAAACTGAGGCACAGAGCAACAAATGGTCACATGAAAGGGGTAGAGCTAAGACTTAAATCTAGACAGTTGGTCTGTGATTCATTTCCTTTTTCTTTTTCTTTCTTTTTTTTTTTTTGAGACAAAGTCTCACCCTGGGTAGAGTGCTGTGGTGTCATAGTTCACAGCAACCTCAAACTCTTGGGGTCAAGTGATCCTTTTGCTTCAGCCTCCCAAGTAGCTGGGACTACAGGCACCAAACACAACATCCGGCTATTTTTTTTTTAGTAGACATGGGGTCTTGCTTTTGCTCAGGCTGGTCTCAAACTCCTGAGCTCAAGCAATCCACCCACGTTGGCCTCCCAGAGTGCTAGGATTGTAAGCATGAGTTTTCCCAATCCAGTGGGAAAACCAACTGAAAAAATATTTAAGAAAGAGTATTGACAGGACTACTGATTGGATATGGAAAATGGTGGTGACTTAGATTGCACCCAGGCACAACATTTATATGTTTTTTAATTATGGGGGATGTATATACCAGAGAGGGAGTACAGCAGAGAAGTTAAGAACATAAGGTTTAGGGAGAAGGGCAGACAGACTTTTATCACTTTGGCTTAAAGCAAATGATTTTGTAACTTTTTATTTTATTTTATTTTTGAGACAGGGTCTTGCTTTGTCATCCTGGCTGGAGTGCAGTGGCACAATCATAGCTACCTGCATCCTCAAATTCTTGAGCTTAAGCAATCCTCCTGCCTCAGCCTTCCAAGTAGCTGGGACTACCGGTATGCACCACTACACCTGGCTAACTTTTCCTTTTTTTGTAGAGATGAGGTCTCTCTCTTGCTTCCGGTGGTCTCAAACTCCTGGCTCACGTGATCCTCCCAGCTCAGCCTCACAAAGTGCTGGGATTACAGGTGTGAGCCACCAAACCTGGCCAAATTTTGGCCTAATTTCATTTTAAGTAAAAAACTAATAATATCAGCTACCTGTGGGATATTGGCAAGGATGTCTACAAGGCAATGTGTGTAGTTTATGGGGACTGTTAGAAAAGACCCTCTCAATAAATAGTATTTTTAAATACTTAAGCTGGGGTACCCATACTCAGTGGTTAGGGGACTGGCCACATGCATGGGGCTGGTGTGTTCAAATCTGGCCTGGGGATGCTAAACCAAAGGAAAAAAAAATACCCAGCCGTTATGACAGGCGCCTGTAGTCCCAACTACTAGGGAGGCTGAGGCAAGAGAATCCCTTGATCTCAGGAGTTTGAGGTTGCTGTGAGCGATGATACTACTGGCCTCTACAGAGGGCAACAAAGTAAGACTCTGTCTCAATAAAAATAAATAAATGAATAAAATACCTATCTTATGGAAAATACTTTATTGAATTATCTTATTTATACTATAAATTTTATCCCACTGAAATATTGTCCCCTCCCTATAATTGTGAGTTGGTGACTCTTTTGTAGTCCCCGTTTCGTAAAAAAAAAAAAAAAAAAAAAAAAGAGCAGAAAAGTTTTGGCAGGATACCTGGTCTAGGCTGCAGGAATAAAGGACTAAGGTTCAACTGGACTTAGAGGATGGGAAGAGAATCCAGCCAAGGCAGGTACCTCTGAATTCACTTTCATGCGCCCACTACATGGATGAAACAATTGAGATTTAGAGCCAGGCAGGGTAACAAGACAAATTACTGGCTAAACCCAGTCTTCGAAAACAGGATTTTCTGCAGATAAAGGAAACTCAGTTCCTTATTTCTCATCTCCACCCCACCCCCACGCATCTTGCTCAGAATCAGGCACTAACAGTGAAAAACTTATCAGTAGCTCTGAGAAAGAAGTTAGATTTCTGGTCCTTAAAGCTCCGGGGTACTCTGAAAACGGAAAGAAAACACATTTCACAATTTCTTGAGCCTCTCTTAATAAGGAAAGACTCCAGGACCGGGTGCTGTGACTCACGCCTATAATCCTAGCACTCTGGGAGGCCGAGGCGGGTGGATTACTTGAGTTTACGAGTTCGAGACCAGCCTCAGCAAAAGGAAGACCCCCGTCTCTACTAAAAATAGAAAAACTGAGCGGAACCTGTGGCTCAAAGGAGTAGGGTGCCAGCCCCATATACCGGAGGTGGCAGGTTCAAACCCGGCCCTGGCCAAAAACTGCAAAAAAAAATAAATAAATAAATAAAGAAGGAAAGAAAGAGAGAGAAAAGAAAGAAAAATAAAAATGAGGGAAGAGGATTGCTTGAGCCCGAGTTGGAGGTTGGGTTGCTGTGAGCTATGACGCCACGGTCCAGGGCGACAGTTTGAGCCTCTCTCTCAAAAAAACAAAAAACAAGTAAGTAGACTCCAGTTATAAGGCAAGGGGAAGGATACAATTACCTAGGGAAGTTCCTAGGCTCATGCTTAATTTGTGATCTTGTACTGGAGTTTGTTGGGGGGTGGGCAGGTCACCGGGTATACAGAGATTTGCTTATTTTGTAAAGAGGGTATCTGGGACAGACAGCTAGCGCTCAAACTTCCTCTGCCACACTCAAGATGGCAGCTGCACAGCCACGCCCTAAATGATGGAACCTTTGGCGGTGGCTGAAGAGACGCTATTTCTCTAAACAGAGAAAAGCGTCCGTCACAGCTTCGCCACGCCCCCAAGGCAGCTGGCACCAATCAGAGTCGTGCAGGGCGGGTACAGGCCAAAGCTAGAGCCTGCTGTTGCTCCAGCAACAACCGAGGAACCCAAGGCGAGTGCTGCAGCGCAGGTACGGCGCTTCAGATCTTTCGCTACCAGGTACGTCTTGGAGATGCGCGAGTTACATCTCATTGGCGCTCGTGGACAGAAGAACAGGACAAGCCGATGAACTACGATCCCCGCTACCACCTTCGCCTTCCCTAACCGTTAGGCTCTCGGAGGTACGACTAACGCATGCGCTCTGCTGGGCGGGACTCACGTCTTCCTGAACTCAAACCGCACGAGCTTCCCGGAGCTTGAGGGCCCGTATAACGTGGGAGGCGGGACTCCTGCGTCCGTGGGCGGAGCCACAGGTCCCTGGGGCAGAGCTTTCAGTGAAACAGCCAGAAAAGGAGGTTGTTTCACACCGGGCAGAGTTAGATGCTGGCGCCCCTCATTTTTCCAAGCTCTCCTTAGGGGGGGTGGGGGAGAGCATTTATAATACACTTACCTCACAGAGCTGTGATTGTATTTTTTCCCTCCCAGGGGCATGGCTGAGGTGCACGTGATCGGGCAGATTATGGGGGCCACCGGTTTCTCTGAAAGTAGCCTCTTCTGCAAGTGGGGCATCCACACAGGTATTCCACCAGGCCTGGTTCATTTCCCGACCAAGACCCTCAGCCTAGAGGCTTCATGCTCCTGACCCCCTGACCCTGTCCCTGATTCTTATCTTGCATAGGCTCCCAGGACTCTTGGCCCAAACCACACTCCCTGTCCATGTGAGTCTTATGCTCCCTTCTTATTCTTTCATATCTCATCACTAGGGGCTTTGGCTCCCACTCTCTTTGGCTCCCACAGCCTTTAAGGATATGGAACTTTAGGATAAACCCATTGACACACTTTTCAACTGAGGCAGCACATCGTTAAGAACACTGACTTGGCTTCAAAAGTTGTTGAAGTCCCGCCATGGTGGCTCACGCCTGTAACACTAGCTCTCTGGGAGGCCAAAGCGGGTGGATTGCTTGAACTCAGGAGTTTGAGACCAGCCTGAGCAACAATGAGACCCTATCTCTCCCAAAAATAGAAAAATTAGCTGAGCATAGGGGTGGGCGCCTGTCCCAGCTACTCAGGAGGCAGAGGCAGGAGTTTAAGGTTGCTCTGAGCTGTGATGCCATGGCACTATTTCAAGTGAAAAAGTGAGACTGTCTCAAAAACAAAATAAAAAAATAAAACAGTTGTTGCTTATTAATTATGTGATCTTGCATATTTCTCCTTAACTTGATTTTCCTGTTTGTAGTATGGAAACAATAACAATATTTACTTCATGGAGTTGTTAGGACTAAATGAATATCAACAGCACTTAAAATATGGCTGGACTAGGAAGTGCTCATTAACTGTTTGGCTGGCTCATGTAAGGCTTGATGGAGTCTTCTTTGTTAAAACTCCAGGTATGTCATTGCCTGGGACAGATAAATGGCTTTGGAACAATGTGGCCATTGCCATTATCACCCCCCTCAGGCTTGGATCCTTTTCTATTTTACTGGTAAGTGAGGTGGTAGTTGAGATTCTCTGGGAAATTGGGATGCTCCAATTGAGTGGATGAGAGCCAGGTTCTGAAGCCAGATTTGGTTTCCAGTCTGCACCTCATCCCCTGCTCTGTGACCATGAGCATATGCTTCCCTTCTTGGAGCCTCAGTTTCCTCATTTGTCCTTCATGTGCCTGTTGGGAAAGCTTGCATGTAAAGAATGTGACTCTGGGCCTTGTGCTTCCCTTACTTAGCCCAGAAGGGTGTTATGACTGACATATTTTTTTTTTTAAATTAGTATTGTTGGGGTGTTAATTCGAGAACTGTGAGACAATTGGATAACCAAGACTTGGGCTGTGCAGTTACAGAGAGAGAGAGAGAGAGAGAGCTGAGTTTGAATCCAGTTCTGCTGTGGGACCTTAATCTGCTGTTGTCTCTGCTGTATCCCCAGCAAGGAAAACAGTCTTTGGCACATGCTAGGTATGCAACAAATGTTTGTAGAGGGTGGGTGTTATGGCTCACACCTGTAATCCTAGCATTCTGGGAGGTTGAGATGGTTGAATTGCCTGAACTCAGGAGTTCAAGACCAGCCTGAGCAAGAGCAAGACACCATCTCTACTAAAAATAGAAATACTAGCTGGGTGCTATGGTGGATGCCTGTATTCCCAGCTACTTGGGAGGATGAGGCAATACCAGTGCTTGAACCCAAGAGTTTGAGGTTGATGTGAGCTATGACGACATAGCACTACCCAGGGTGACAGAGTGAGACTCTGCCTCAAAATAAAATAAAAATAAAAAAAGAAGTGGCACTTGAGTTGAGCCCTAAAAGATGTAAATACAAAAACCCCCAAAAACGTAGGAATGGAGACATCCATTTCTAGGCAGAGGGAATTGCCAGTGCAATGATGGAACAAGTGAGTCTAGAGGTGGCACAAGAGGGGGAGAGTGATGAGGATGAATTCTGGGAGGGGAGCATGAACCAGGCCATGCAGGGTCTTATGGGCCATGGTGAAGAGTCTGTAACCTAGGGGATAGAGTGGGAATTAAGAGTCCTGGAGGGAGGATTAACTGCATTGCCTAAAGCACTTAGCATAGCATCTGGCATTTAGTAAGCACTTAGTAGATTTTCACTATTATAATCACCTCTCAATAGGAGCACTATTATTATGTGCCTTTCATGATGTGCTCCTCCACCCCATCTTAGTCCTTGAACTATGCTTCTAAATGGGGGGTGATAATAGTCATAAAATGATTTTTTTTTTTTTTTTTTTTTTGTAGAGACAGAGTCTCACTTTATTGCTCAGTGGAGTGCCATGACATCACAGGACTCACAGCAACCTCCAGCTCTTCCGCGATTCTCCTGCCTCAGCCTCCCGAGCAGCTGGGACCACAGGCGCCCACCACAATGCCCGGCTATTTTTTGGTTGCAGTTCGGCCGGGGCTGGGTGTGAACCTGCCACCCTCGGTATATGGGGCGGGTGCCCTACTCACTGAGCCACAGGCGCCACCCCATAAAATGATTTTGAATACTTCTCCAGTACTTGCTATGCCCCAGGCAGTGTTCCAAGTGCTTTGTATTAACTCATTTAATCTCACAAAACTATGAGTGCTATGGCTGGAATGGCTATTTGTCACCTCCAAAACTCATGTTGAAATTTGTCAATGGGGCAGTATTGGGAGGTGAAGTCTTTAAGAGTTACTCATGAATGGATTAATCTGTTCATGGATTAATGGTTTATCATGAAAGGGGAACTGGTAGTTTTAAAAAAAAAAATTTTGGATTGAGAAGGCTGGGTGTGGTGCCTGTAATCCTAGCACTGTGGGAGGCTGAGGCTAGTGGATTGCCCTGAGCTCCCAGGTTTGAGACCAGCCCGAGCAAGAGCAAGACCCCATCTATAAAAAATAGCCAGGTGTTGTGGCAGGCGCCTGTAGTCCCAGCTGCTCTGGAGGCTGAGGCAAGAGAATCGCTTGAGCCCAAGAGTTTGAGTTTGCTGTGAGCCATGATGCCATGGTACTCTACCAAGGGAAACAAAGTGAGACTGTCTAAAAAAAAAAAAAATTCAGATTGACATGAGGATATAAATTTTTAGGTTAACATTGTCTTCATATCTAAGGTGAAGTTCAAGTTGTAGTTGAGCCCTTAACCCAAGGGGTGTGTTGTATACCCTTGGAACGGATAGCTTTTTAAGAAGAGGTACATGTTAGCATCTTAATCTTGAAGAAGAGCATGCTAACCCCCTCACTCTTCAGAACAGTCCCTACCGGTAAGAAGGCTCTCATCAGATGTGGCCCCTTGAACTTTTCAGCCTCCCTAAGAAACATATTCCCGGCTGGGCACCTGTAGCTCAAGTGGCTAAAGCGCCAGCCATATAACACCAGAGCTGGCGGGTTTGAATCCAGCTGGGCCTGCCAAACAACAATGACAACTACAACCAAAAAATAGCTGGGTGTTGTGGTGGGCATCTGTAGTCCCAGCAACTTGGGAGGCTGGGGCAAGAGAATCACTTAAGCCCAGGAGTTGGAGGTTGCTGTGAGCTGTGATGCCACAGCACTCTACCCAGGGTGACAGCTTGAGGCTCTGTCTCAAAAAAAAAAAAAAAGAAAAAGGAAAGAAAGAAATATATTCCTGAGGCTGAGATGGGTGGATCGCCTGAGCTTACAAGTTTGAGACCAGCCTGAAACAGAGCAAGACCTCATTTCTAAAAATTGCTGGGCACTGTGGCAGGTGTCTATAGTCCCAGCTACTCAGGAAGCTGAGGCAAGAGAATTGCTTGAACCCAAGAATTTGAGGTTTCTGTGAGCTGTGATGCCATGGCACTCTACCAAGGGCAACAAAGTGACACTCTGTCTCAAAAAGAAATAAAAATATAAAAATAAAGAAATATATCCCTTTTTTTTCTTCTTTTTTTTTGAAACAGAGATTCACTTTGCCACCCTCAGTAGAGTGCTATGGTGTCATAGCTCACAGAAACCTCAAACTCCTGGGCTTAGGTGATCCTCTCACCTCAGCCTCCCAAGTAGCTGGGACTATAGGTGCACACCACCATGTCTGGCTAATTAAAAAAAAACAAAAAAAAACTTTTGTTTTGTAGAGACATGGTCTTACTATGTTGCTCAGACTGGTCTTGAACTCCTGGCTTCAAGCAATCCTGCTTTGGTCTAGGATTTAAGTGGTAGGGTTAGGCCAATTCTTTCTTTTCCTTCTTCTTTTTTTTGAAACAGAGCCTCAAGCTGTCGCCCTGGGTAGTAGAGTGCTATGGCATCACAGCTCACAGCAACCTCAAACTCCTGGGCTTAAGCAATTCTCCTGCCTCAGCCTCCCAAGTAGCTGGGACTACAGGTGCCCACCACAACACCCCGCTATTTTTTGGGTGTAGTTGTTATTGTTGTTTGGCAGGCCCTGGTGGGATTCAAACCTGCCAGCTCTGGTGTATGTGGCTGGCACCTCAGCTGCTGAGCTACAGGCGCTGAGCCAGAAGGGATGCATTATTATTCTGGAAACCAAGGCAGAAAAAGGTAACATGCCCAAGGATGCACAGCAGGAAGAGGTAGTGCTCGGATTTGAACTCAGATATTTGGCTCCAAAGTCCACACTTTGTAACCCCTACCACCAGATGCTTGGGAGAAACAGAGTCCTATAGTCACAGTATCACCCCCTTCCTAATGGCTGCCTCCCACCCCTCTCTACCCCATCTGAGTCCTGGCTCTCACTGCAGGGGCAGCATGGAAGCTTCTGTCAGGTGTGCGTGAAGGCCAAACACAGGTGGACACCCCCCAGGTAGGGGACATGGCCTACTGGTCCCACCCCATTGATCTGCACTTTGCCACCAAAGGTCTTCAAGGTAGGTACTGGGCCTGGGCCCCCAGGGGAATGGGCCCATTAGCACCCAAAGCTGTTGGAGCTGGGAACACCAAGTCCTGTCCCTGCTTGCTCCGTACCTTGTGGGTTCCTTTCCCAGCCATGCCTGGCCCTGGATAGGCTGAGCTGAGGCCTTCCCAACCCTGCTCTGTAGGAGATTGCAAGTGTGTGGGATTGGGGCCAAGGCTAGAGGGGGCCATGGGATGGTGGGATCAGGGTGGGAGGGAGCTGGCTTCAAGTAAAGAGACAAACCAGGAAGGTCTCCAATAAGGAGGAAGCTAGGAGGGGTTTTATGAGAGAGAGAGGGGCAAGAGTTGGGTGCTGTTCTTCAGGAAGAGCTGCTTGCTTTAAAAGCAGAGGCGGTGCTCTGCTCAAAGGGGAAATGAGTATTGGGGGAGGAGGCGTTTTCAGAAAACCTTTTCTGGTAGAAAATGTGGATTATTGGAGAGGAACAGATTCTAAGAAATGGTCTAGATCAGCGATTCTCAACATGTGGATCACGACCCACAGTACAGTACAGGAACTGTATTAAAGGGCCACGGCTTTAGGAAGGTTGAAAACCACTGGTCTAGATAAATGCCCCATATATTTCAATAACATAAATAATATTTACTGAGTGCCTGCTATGTACCCAGCCTGTGTTGGCTGATACCAAGGAGGCTTTGGAAATCAAGACAGACCCCCAGCCTGACTTCATGGAGGTCGCCATCCCACTGGGGAGATATACCCATCTCCAGAAAGTGGCAGCCCAGAGTGGGCAGGGTTGGGAAGGGAGATTGTGGGAGTGCAGAAGAGATGCCTGACTCTGTTTCAGAAGTTAGAGAGGGCTTCCTGGAGGAGTAGGCATTTGAGCTTTGCTATGAAGGAGCTAATAAAGCAGGGAATGGAAGAAGGTTCTAGGTAAAGAATACTGCATGTGTAGGGCTCAAAGGGGATAGTGAGCTGGAGACATTTGGAAAACCGAGGGAGAGCGGGAAGATGACAGAAGGGGAAGGTGGCAGGGGACATATGTAGAGCCCTGCATGCCAGGGTAGGGAGCAGAGATCATCTCCTAAAGACAAGGGAAACCAGAACAGGCAATGAACAAGTCAGATTTCACTTATAAAAGACCACCTTTCTAGGACAGCACCCCATATACCGAGGGTGGTGGGTTTGAACCCAGGAGCCTGTAGTCCCAGCTACTCGGGAGGCTAAGGCAAGAGAATCACCTAAGCCCAGGAGTTGGAGGTTGCTGTGAGCTGTGACACCACGGCCCTCTACCAAGGGTGATATAGTGATACTCTGTCTCAAAAAAAAAAAAAAAAAAGACCTTTCTACTGGCAGGAGGCATGGTGGCTCACACCTGTAATCCTAGCACTCTAGGAGGCTGAGGGGGATGGATTGCTTGAGGTCATGAGTTCGAGACCGGCCTGAGAAAAGCAAGACCCTGTCTCTAAAAATTAGCAGGCATTGTAGTGCGTGCCAGCTACTCAGGAGGCTGAAGCAAAAGGATCACTGTAACCTATGAATTTGAGTTTGCCATAGCTATGATGTCACAGCATTCTACTGAAGGCAACAGAGTAAGACTCAGTGTCAAAAAAACAAACAAAAAATAACAAAATAAAACTGAGAAAAACACCTCTCTAGCTTTCTAGCTGCCACATGGGTGATTGGAGGTGAGGTGGACAGTTTTATCCTCTCAGCTCTTAGGACCCCCAGGTCCCAGTGGTGTTATCATCCTTCCTTTCTTTTTTCTCAAGCCCCCATTCTGTCCATCAGGAAATCCTGTTGGCTCTACCTGTGAAATGCTTCCTAACTCCCACTTCTCAGCCCTTTCTGGACCACTCTGGTCTGACTACATCTCTTACTTGGACTATTATAATAGCCTCATTACTGGGGTGCCCTATCCACAACTCCCAATCTGTGCTCCACACACAGTCAGCTGGATCCTGTGAACACCTAAGTCAGCTCACATCCCTCTTCTGCTCAGAAATCTCAGGTGATCCCCAACTCACTCAGGTTAAAAGCCAAAGTCTTACCAGACATCACAACATTCTGCACAATGTGGCTGTCACCTCCTTCCCTTCTCCCTACCTCAAACTGAACTAGCCACGCTGGCCGTGCCAGACACACTCCCTCCTCAGGGCCTTTGCACCAGTCCTTCCCTCTGGCTGAGTGTGCTCTTCCCCTACACGTCCACATGGCCTACTCTCTTTCCTCCTTTCAGCATTTGCTCAGATGTAACTTTCTTAGTGAAGTTTCCTTGATCACCTCCTTTCTAAAACCATATCCCTACTCCCACCCTACCCAGCTTTATTTTTATCCAGAGCAGTTATCACCACCTGATATACCCTATAATTTGCTTATTTACTGTGTTCGTTGTCTAGGATGGCAGCTTCACAAGGGCAAGAATTTTTGTCTGCCATCTATGTTCACTACCATGTCCCTAGCTAGACAGAACAGGCCCTGACATGGAAGAGGGGGCTCAGAATGACATGAGATGGGCCTCGATCTCCAAAGGCTTTGATGAGTAGGCTAAGGAGCTGAACTACATTGTAGGGAAACCTATGGAAAGGAGAGAAAAATGCTTCTAGCTACCAGATGGAAGGTAGATGGGAGAAAGCAAGAAAGAAGGCCTTATGCCCAGAGAGGAGGACTGGGTGGGGCGATGGTGAGGGAGACAGGAAGTATACCTGAGAAGGCCCAAAGCACTGATGTGGGGACTGGAGGCACAGTGGGCTGCTCTGATTGGGGTTCCAGAGGGGGAGGGTATGGAAAAGGAAGTCAGCAGAGGCCAGATCTGAAAGGCCTTGAATGTTGAGGAGGTTGGACTTTTAGGGCACTGGGGAGCTATGGGAGGATTTTGAGCAAGGGAGTAACATGGATTTTAGGATACCTTTGAGTATTGTGTGGGGCAGCTTAAGTGGTGGGAGCCCAGAGAGGAGGTTAGGGTAGAAACTCAGGGACAGAAACCTAACAGGGAAAGGACTGGGCCTGGGGGCTCCAGTGAATATAAAGGAGGGAGTGATACAGGAGCAGAAAGTGGACCCTGCTCATCCCTCCTTTCTCCCTTCTGTCCTGCAGGCTGGCCCCGGTTCCATCTCCAGGTGTGGTCCCAAGACGGCTTTGGCCGTAGTCAGCTCGAAGGCTATGGATTTTGCCATGTACCCAGCAGCCCTGGCATCCACCAGATGACCTGCCCCACATGGCGGCCGCTGGGCAGTTGGCGGGAGCAGCTGGCACGCACCTTTGTGGGTGGTGGGCCACAGCTGTTGCATGGGGATACCATTTACAGTGGGGCTGACCGTTACCGCCTGCATACAGCTGCTGGTGGCACCGTGCACCTTGAGATCGGCCTTTTGGTGCGCCACTTTGACCGCTATGGTGTTGAATGCTAAGGGCCACTGCCTCCAATGGCTGCCCCCTCCACACACACTTTTAGACATCCAGTGAGGGGCAGGCTGGCACAGTGGTCAAGAGACTGTCAGACGTGACCCTAGCCAAGGCATGACATTGCTCCTGTTCTTATTAGAACCTTGAACCAGTAACTAGCTGTCCCTCTGGGCCCAGTTTCCCTATCTGTAAAATGGAGCCAGTAAATATGTGGAATCACAGGGGGTTGGGTGAGAAGAGGCTGCTTAGCACATGAGAGGTTCTCAATAAAGGAAAGCAATTCTTACAAGTGCCTGCCTTTCTGGCCCCCTTCATTTGTCAGATGTCCTGTTGGCCCATCCTCCAACTGACACTTTACTCAATCTCCTATCATTTTTTTTGTGAGACTCTGTCTCACTTAGTCGCCCTCGGTAGAGTGCTGTGGCATCACAGCTCACAGCAACCTCCAGCTCTTGGGCTTAGGCGATTCTCTCGCCTCAGCCTCCCGAGTAGCTGGGACTACAGGCGCCCACCACAACGCCCGGCTACTTTTTTGTTGCAGTTTGGCCGGGGTGGGTTCAAATCCGCCACCCTCAGTATATGGCGCCCTTCCCATTAAGCCACAGGCGCCACCCTCAGTCTCCTATCTTGACACTCTTCCCCAGCCTCACGCTCTGTTCCTGTTCTGAGGCCCCTACTCTGAACCTCTCCCCTGTATCCTCATCCCGTGGAGGCAGTGTGGGGTCACTGAGAGAATGACTGAGCCCTCCCAGACAGGTCCTCTTTCTCTCGGTGACCCCACGCTGCCCCCAAAGGCACGGTGCATTTCCATCACCCGTTTTTGTAGCACTCCGCCGCCAGGAGGCAGCACACCGTAGGTGGGGCGGAGCCGGGGTGCCCTCCCCCTTTCCCCCAGGGCTCAAGGGACCCCCCTCGGAGCCCGCCCACGCGAGATGAGGAAGGTGGCCTGGCTCCCCCTTGCCCTCCCTCCAGGGGCCGCCCCCGCCCCCCGCCCCCCGCGCTTCCTGGGTGGGGCCCAGGGCGGCTTCAAAACCCCCCGCCGACCCAGTCGGTCCCTGCCGCCGCCGCCCTTCGCGCCCCGGCCTGTCCCCCTCCCACTTCCCTCCGCAGATCTGCCAGACGGCGAGGGCCCCGGCGGGGTAGGGGGGACGCCCCCTCCGGGGCACCCCCCCACCCGCTCGGCTGGGCCGGCCTCGGCCCGGAGTTAAGCAGCCACCGAAGAGCAGCCCGAGGCCCCAGAGTCTGAAACGAGCCGCCGCCGCCCCCGCTGCCGCCGCCACTGCGGGGAGGAGGGGAGGAGGAGCGGGAGGAGGGACGAGTTGGTTGGGAGAAGAGGAAAAAAAACTTTTGAGACTTTTCCGCTGCTGCTGGGAGCCGGAGGCGAGGGGACCGCTTGGCGCGGCGCTGTCCCGCGGGGAGGCGGCAGGACTTGAGGACCCAGCCCGTCCTCCCTTCACCACTTCGGACGCTCGCTCCCTTCCTGTGCCCCAAACGGCGTCCCCCAGGCGCCCCCATCCTGGACCAACCCTCAGGAGCCGCAAACCCGGCCTCCCGCGAAGACTTTACCACAGACTTCGGGCGCACCCCCCCCCCCAGCGCGCCCCTTTTCCCCCCATCCCGTCTCGTGAGCCCCTGCGCATCCTAGGAGGACCCTTTCTCCTCCGAGAGACGGATCGCTCTCAGACCTTCCACAGCTCCCCTATTCAAGACCACCCACCTTCTGGTACCAGGTCTTGCTCATCTCGTTTTCTTCCGTGGGATACTGAGACATTCAAGTCAGAGCCTCCCTTCCACCCGTGCTCCCTTTTCCCTGAGGGCCTCAACTTTCCCCCAGGCCCACCTACCTTTCCCGGGAGACCCCCAGCCCCTGCAGGGGCGGGGCCTCCCCGTCGCACCCGCCCTGTTTGTGTTCTCGGCAGTGCCAGGGGCGCCGCCTCCCCCATGCCGCCCTCCAGGCTGCGGCTGCTGCCGCTGCTGCTACCGCTGCTGTGGCTACTAGTGCTGTCGCCTGGCCGGCCAGCCACGGGACTGTCCACCTGCAAAACCATCGACATGGAGCTGGTGAAACGGAAACGAATCGAAGCCATCCGCGGCCAAATCCTGTCCAAGCTGCGGCTCGCCAGCCCCCCAAGCCAGGGGGAGGTACCGCCCGGCCCGCTGCCCGAGGCCGTGCTCGCCCTGTACAACAGCACCCGCGACCGGGTGGCGGGGGAGAGCGCAGATCCGGAGCCGGAGCCTGAGACAGACTACTACGCAAAGGAGGTCACCCGCGTGCTAATGGTGGAAACCAACAACAGTGAGCTCGGAGGGGCCGGGGAGCCAGGAGGCGCGTCCCCAGGGGGCGCCGGAGTGCAGGGGTCATGGGGAGGAAATGACAGTGGAAACTGGTTGGAGGAAGAGGACCCCCGCGGGCGCCGGGAACCTGGCGAGGGAGGCATAGGTCCTAAAGAGGATAGCGCTGAGCTCTACTCTCTAGGATCTTGTGTTGGAGAGGTGGAGATAGCGAGCGATGGACTATGGGCGTCTAGGGGTGACAGGAACGTGCGGGGAATCCCTAGAGAGAGAAGCAATGAGGATAGGGGGTAGGAAAAACCTCCCTCCTCCAGGGTGCATTAAGTGCGGGGGTCGTGGGGTGGGGGCTGCAGAGAAGGGAGCTTGGTTTGGGAGAAGCACAGACCCTAGCATTGAGAAAAGAGAGGCAGTGGGGAAAGTTGAACCAGAGCTTGAGGGTCGTGAGGTGAAAAGATTCAAGGACGAGAAAGCTAGATGAAGCGAACCTCAGAGGAGGCGGAGAGCGGATCCTCAACATGCGGAACTGAGTCGTGGGAAGGGAAACGGTATGAGGAGTGTGATAAATGCGGGGAGGAAGGGACGCGAGGTGGTTGGGAAGAGGAGGCTAATGGGAGAAGCGTGGACCCCACTAGGGCGCTGGGGATGCGGAGATGTCCTGAGTGTTTCGCACGGAGACGCCAGAGATACTGAGCCGGGAGCCCAGGGGGGAAATTGAACCCAGGAGACCTAGAATTTGGGTCATGGAAAGGGGTCTACAGAGAGCGGACACAAGCGTGGGAAGGGTGGGCCCGGGAAGGGGGCAGAGGAGAGCTACACAGTGCCATCCACGCTGTGAGAGGCGAGCCCCCACTGGCCGCGGGATGGAGGGAAGTGAGCAGGGAGGAGTCTAGCCGTAGGGGAGCGCTCCACTAGACCCAGGTGAGGAAACCGAGCTGGTGGGGGTAAGAAGCCCCCACGTGGGTGCCACGCGCGGGAGGAGGAGCCTGCACTTCCAGGAGGGGGAAGGAGGACCCCGCTGAGCTAAACGCAGTAGGCTGGACCCTGAAGTCCCAGTTCCTCTGGAGGAGGTTGGGGAAACCCCAGCGTCCGGCCGCCTTGCCCTCCTCCCTTCCCTTTCCTTCTCGTGCCCCGGAGGGTGGGGAGGATCGCGCGACAAGCCTGGGGCGAGACGAGGCAGGTCTGGTCCCCGCCCTCCCTACCGCGTCGCCTTCAGCTCTCCTCACCCGAGTTACGGGCGGGGCTGCCACAGGGCTGGCCTCATCGGCACCCACGCGGGGACCTAGGCGTCTCGCGTGGCCCCGGAGATGTGGGGGAGGCCTCCCAGGTTTTACTTTCTCTTGGGCGTGGACTTGTGGATCCCGGCCCATTCCTATGCCAACTTGCCGCTCCAGCCACCAAATGACGCCTCCTTCCCAATCACATCTCAGTCTCTCCTTCTTTTCCGTCCTTTCACCTTGGTTGTAGAGATTTCTTTAACACTGACACCTCCAATCCTCTTCCCCAAATGCGCCTTCTTGCACGTGTCTGCCCATCCACGTCTTCCATCCGGGTTGGTCTCTCTGTCCATGTATGGGTCTTCTGGTTTCTCTCTCTCTCCCTTTCTCTTTTTCTCCTCTACATCCTCTTCCCCTTTCTTCTCTCTCTCCATTTCTCCACCTGCCCCTCTGTGCAGCATTGTCCAACCCTGCCACTCCCTCTTCTCTCTCTTCCTATCTGTCTCCCCCAGCCCTTCCTTGTCTCCCTCTGCCTTCCTTCGGGGTTTGCTAAGTAAACCGGACTCCTTTAATCCAAGAATAGTGCTTACTGGGGGTGAGGCAGGGAGACCGGTGTGGATGTGAGTGGGTGCGGGGAAGGAGGCCACAGGACAGTTTTCCCCTGTCCTTTCTCATCAGAATCTCCACATTTTCATACACCCCACTATAGGAGGTCCCAAAGGACTTGGGTGGTTGATCCAGGAGTGCATGGCAAGTCCCAGCATCCCCAACTCCAAACTTTTCCCAAACTAGAAAACACTCCTAATTTTTCCTAACCCCTGCAGCCATTCCTGCCTAGAATGAAATTCACCTTCTTTAACCAGCTGGAGGAACCAGTGCTAATAATGTTACATTAGTAGGGAGGCAGGATCACTAAGGGTTAAGAGCACAGCCTCCAGGAACAGACTGCTGGAGTTTGAATTTCCATCTGCAGCTTGGGGCACATTACTTAATATCTTTGTGCCTCAGTTTCTCTACCTAGTGAATGGATGGAATAATAGTATGAGATTATGTGAGGTTTAAATGTTTTCATGTGTGTAAAGTCCTTTGAAAAGCATCTCACAAATAGCACTCTTTTTTTTTTTTTTCCTTGCAAATAGCACTCTTTAAAGAACATACTATTGAGTGGCCAGTGTGTGCAGAATGTGCCACTTGCTTTAACTGCATCATCTCAGTTATTGTACTGTAATTCTGGACTTGGTTCTTCTGGCTCAGAGAGGGGAATTCACTTGCTCAGGATTACCCAGTGGTTCAGTCAGGAGAGATTGGGTGAGAACATAGGGAGCTTAATGTTATTGCTGTTTTTCAAAGAATAACAGGAAACTACGATTCAGAGGGAGAGTCTGAACTGCCCAAGATTACACAGCTGAGAGGCTGCAGAAGATCCCAAAGCCCATGCCCTTGGCCTTTACTTTCCAATTTAATTTTCATTTGAAGCTCTGCCCTGGAGAGGCAGACAGAGTGGGCTCCCTTGGTGCCAGTCTAAGGCTGGGTGGCCACTTGACAGATAGATGATGCTTCACCAGAGAGAAGGGTGGTTAAGATTCACTTTACAGAGGAGGAAACAAACGTTCCCGCAAGGAATGTCACACGGCTAAAAAGTGTCAGATTCGCACTCCAGCCCAGAGCTGTCAGCTCTGGAACTCATGCTCTTAGACTTGCGGTGCGCCAGCTCCCTCTACCCTTGCCAAATCCCTGACATTCTTCCTTTCTGCTTCTCCTGCTCAGAAATCTATGATAGATTCAAAGACAGTCCACACAGCATATATATGTTCTTCAACACATCAGAGCTCCGAGAAGCAGTGTCTGATCCCCTGTTGCTCTCCAGGGCAGAGCTTCGTCTCCTAAGGCTCAAATTAAAAGTGGAGCAGCATGTTGAACTCTATCAGGTGGGCACATGGGCCACAGAGGGCCAGCCTGTGGCCAGGAGGCCGGGGAGGGTTGGGGAGGATTGGAAGGCTGCTGGCTCAAGGTCCACATAGACAGTCACTGAAGGATAGAAGAGCACAGCCCATAGAATCCTAGGGCTCTTTTATAGACGTTTAGACTCTTTGCATCATAGGAGTTGAACACTTAGAAGGCTGGAATCTTAGGAGTTGGATTTCTTAAGAACATGGGACTTTTGAAAGTTGGAATTTCTGAAAAGGTTGGAGGTTAGAGCCTCTCTGTCCAATATGGTAACCACTAGTTACATTTGACTTGACTAAAATTTAAATTGATTAAAATAAAATTAGGCCAGGTGTAGTGGCTCATGCTTGTAATCCTAGCACTCTGGGAGGCTGAGGTAGGTGGATTGCCTGAGCTCATGGGTTCAAGACCAGCCTGAGCCAGAGGGAGACCTCGTTTCTAAAAGGGGCCTTATGGCGGGCGCCTGTAGTCCCAGTCAATTGGGAAGCTGAGGGAAGAGAATCACTTAAGCCCAAGAGTTTAAGGTTGCTGTGAGCCATGATGGCACAGCACTCTACTGAGGGCAACAAAGTGAGATTCTGTCTCAAAAAATTTTTTTAATTTAATTTCAAATTCAGTTCCTCTGTATCACTGGCTATATTTCAAGTGCCCCATAAGTCATGTGTGGTCAGCAGCTGCTATTTTAGACGTTGCAGATAAAGAACATTTCCAGAAAGTTCTCTTGGACAGTACTGCTCTAGAAGATATGGGGTCTGTAGGAGGAGTAAAGTCTTTAGAAGGGCTGGAGTCTAGAAGGTTACATGGCCTAGAATCCGTGTCATACTAAACTTGTAGGATGGTAGATTTTTAGAATCTCACAAAGAGACAGCTTTGTCTAATATTAGTTTAGCGTTTTGGAAAAGAGAATCTAGGCTTGGCGCCTGTGGCTCAAGCAGCTAAGGCACCAGCTACGTACACCTGAGCCGGTGAGTTCGAATCTAGCCCGGGCCTGGCAAACAAAAATGACGGCTGCAACCAAAAAATAGCCGGGCATTGTGGCAGGCACATGTAATCCCAGCTACTTGGGAGGCAGAGGCAGGAGATTCGCTTGAGCCCAGGAGTTGGAGGTTGCTGTGAGTTGTGATGCCACGGCACTCTACCCAAGGCGACAGCTTGAGGCTCTGTCTCAAAAAAAAAAAAAAAAAGAAAAAGAAAAGAGAATCTAGCCTTATTCTGTAACCTCTGCAGTATTATATCCAGCCCCAGGGGGATCATAGCATATGGATGGTGTGTGTCTATAACATCTAGGTGTGTTGCATGCCAGACTTGTGGGTCTTTTTCTTTTTAGATAGAGTCTCACTTAATCCCCTACAGTAGAGTTCTATGGCGTCACAGCTGACAGCAACCTCCAACTCCTGGGCTTAATCCATTCTCTCGCCTCAGCTTCCCAAGTAGCAGGGATACAGGGCCCCACCAGAACACCCAGCTATTTTGTTGTTACAGTTTGGCCAGGGCCGTGTTCGAACCCGCCACCCTCAGTATATAGGTCCAGTGCCCTACTCACTGAGCCACAGGCGCTGTCCCGACTTGGGTTTGTAGAAGAACATTAGTCTCCTAGAATGTTTCTCAGGCTTCTTAAATGTGGAATTCTTGGAATATTATCAAACATTGGAGTTACAAAATGACATCTAACACAAGCCCTTAAAAAGGTACGAATTCTCAGCTTGGCACCTGTGGCTCAGCAGCTAGGGTGCCAGCTACATACACCGGAGTTGGTGGGTTCAAATCCAGCCTGGGCCTGCGAAATAACAATGGCAATTGCAATAAAAAATAGCTGGCATTGTGGTGGGCACCTGTAGTCCCAGCTCCTTGGGAGGCTAAGGCAAGAGAATCGCTTGAGCCTACGAGTTTGAGGTTGCTGTGAGCTGTGATGCAACGGCACTCTACTGAGGATGACATAGTGACACTGTCTCAAAAAAAAAAAAAAAAAGTTACCGACTCTCTTATAATCTTAGCAAGTGCTGAGGTGGATGGATTGTCTGAGCTCAGGAGTTTGAGACCAGTCTGAGCAATAGCAAGACCTTGTCTGTACTAAAAATAGAAAAACTAGCCTGGCATTGTGGCCAGCGCCTATAGTCCCAGCTACTTGGGAACCTGAGACAAGAGGATCTCTTTAAGTCCAGGAGTTTGAGGCTGATGTGAGCTATGACACCACAACACTCATCCTAGGACAACACAGTGAAACTTTCTCAAAAAAAAAAAAAAAATTCCTAAAAAAAAAAGTTCCTGACTCTCAAAATTTGGCGTATCAAACTTGCTGAACCATATGCTCAGCAAACCCCAGAAAGTTAGCAGCAGAATGTTAGCATTGTCGGCTGTCCAAGCTGAAAAGGACTCAGCATTTCACAATGAGGAAACAGGCCTGAAAAAGAAAGGAAAATGCTCTTGGCCCTGCAGGGAGTCAGGTGCTTTGGCTGAGCCACCTCAAGGTCCATTGGTCCCAGGCAAGGCGCTTTCTACATCTCTCCTGGCAGGGGAGCTGTGGGAGAGGATGGATCCTGCAGGGCCCCATGGTTTGGATGTCTGGAAGCCTGTTTGGGGGAGCAGATGGGGTGACAAGTACAGTCCGTGTGTATGGAGGTCATGATAGCATCTGCCCACTGTCTCTCTGCCCTGTTGGTCATCTTCCAGAAATACAGCAACAATTCCTGGCGCTACCTCAGCAACCGGTTGCTGGCCCCCAGCGACACGCCAGAGTGGTTGTCTTTTGATGTCACTGGAGTTGTGAGGCAGTGGTTGAGCCGCGAAGGTGAGGATAAATCTTTTGCCCCACCCCTGTTTCTCAATGGGGTCAACCCCATTGTTTGTCCTGGGGTCACCTTGCCTAGCATCCCTGTCCCATATCTGTGCCACAGCGCTGGTGCTGAGACCTGGCTGTCCTCTCTGACACTCAAACCTGAGTGAATAACTGATAAACCTCTTAATGGTTAATCCATTTCCTGAGTATCTGCTTTCTGCTTTTCCCTGTGCTGGGTGATGCTGGGGACACAGCAGTGTCCTTGCCCTGGTGGAGTAGATGGTCCATTGTGTGGGTAGATGAGAAAAGATCTGTAGGTGGTGATGTCCCAGAGTGGGCAAGGCTGGGATAGGGAGCCCAAAGAAGGTTCCTGATCCAGCCTGGAATCAGGGAGAGTTTCCTGGAGGAGAAGACAGCTAAGCTGATATGTGAGGGATAAGTCTAGAAAAGAATGGGTAAGAGTATTCTATGCAAAGGAAATAGCAAACACCTGAGGCCAGGGAGAACCTGATGCATTTGACCTGTCCAGGAGATGGTTGTGTCTGTCCTGTTCCTAGCTGAGACCAAAGTAGTGCCTACATCTCTCTTCCTTATCTCCCTCTCCTTCATGCATTTGTTCAAGAAATGCTAACGGATTCCTGCTTTGTACTTGGCCCTGTGCTGACTAGTGTGGGGGATATAGTAGTAACCAAGATGGCCTCAGTCCTGTCCTCATCGGGCCCACAGTCATTTCTGCACACCTGGGAGATCTTGCCAAAGGCCCGTGAGGCAGTTATGACCTAGAATGATCCAGACCAGGTGGCAGAGGCACAATGGGGAGGCACGCAGGATGGGGGCAGCCATAAGTGTTGTAGGGAGCCCAGAGAAGGCACACAGACTCCTTTGGGGAGTCAAGGAGAGCTTGCTGAGTGAGGGTGGTTTGTTGAGACTGACAGAATAAGTAGTAGTTTGGCCAGGTACAAAGATGGGGACAGGGAGCAGGCAGGCTCTGGGAGGAGTGTCCTGGGCCGTTGGACAAAAAGCTGGAAGAATCTCTTCCTTGGTCAGTGCTGAGTCCTGAGCACATAGCACAGGACTCTGCACATATAGGAGCTTGGAGAACATCATTCACTCATTCATTCAAGAAACATTTATCCTATACCTGCCATGTGGGAAGTGCCCAGGCTTAGATATGCCTCCCAGCCTACCATTTGCCACCTGTGTGGCCTTTGGCAAGTCACTTCCTCTCTGTGTGCCTCTATGAGTTTGGGTAAGAATTTGCAGAGATAATGCACATGGGATGTTTAGAACAGGGCCTGGCACCCAGTACACAGTTGGTTTGTTTTTGAGACTTGGAGCCAGACCTGGTGGGGAGCAAGAAAAACAAGGATCCCAGCCCCCTGTATCCTGCTTTCTGCAGAGAACAAAGAGAAATAAATAGCAACTCACAAATCTTGGAGAGGGTATGCTCTGTGGAGAAAATGCAGTGATGTTGTCATGGGGGAGGCCTGTGTGTGCTGGAGGGCCTTCCTGAGGAGGTGTTGCTTGATCTGAGACCAGGAGGAGGAGAAGGAGCCAGCAGTGCAAAGCATTGATGCAAGAGAAGCTACAGCAGAGGGCGGAGTGGGTGGGTGGGGGAGGAAGGAGCCCCTGGGGTTTGCTCTTTCTTTTCCTCAGAGGAAGCTGGTAAGCGGCAACCTCAGGGCGACAATCTCAAACGGGCTTCCCTTTCCCCACTCCCACAGGGAAGATGGAGGGTTTTCGCCTTAGTGCCCACTGCTCCTGTGACAGCAAAGATAATACACTTCAAGTGGACATTAACGGTGAGGCCCACTTCCCTGGCTGTGCCTAGTAGCGATTCGTGTCTGTGCCTGTGTGCGTGACTGAGTGTACGTATTCCCATCTACCTCCTTTCCCCTCTGAGAGTATGTCCCCCTAACTCCCAAACCAAAGCAGGGTTCAGTTCCAGCCGCCGAGGTGACTTGGCCACCATTCGTGGCATGAACCGGCCCTTCCTGCTCCTCATGGCCACCCCCCTGGAGAGGGCCCAGCATCTGCACAGTTCCCGGCACCGCCGAGCCCTGGACACCAACTACTGCTTCAGGTAAACTGTGTGGCCTTTGAGGCTTTCTAGGCTGGGGACTTGACTGCTGTTTGCTGACCAGTTGCTACAGGTTGGACACCTGGCTGGTGCTATGTTTGGAGGGCACAGGGGAAAAGGTCCAAGACCTAGAATGCTGCACCTGGCAACTTGTAGTCCCGTAATGTTGAGATTG
Source organism: Loris lydekkerianus (assembly GCA_963574355.1). Classification (NCBI taxonomy): domain Eukaryota; kingdom Metazoa; phylum Chordata; class Mammalia; order Primates; family Lorisidae; genus Loris; species Loris lydekkerianus. Next base: position 31,532 of record CAUYPK010040480.1, on the reverse strand, counting down.
GGTTACTTTTTTTGCTGGACTGTTAGAATCAGAGAATGTCAAAATGCTGAACACCAAGGATGTTGGAATTCAAAGTTGAGAGACCACCTTAGATGCCCGAATTGTTGGCAGCTTGAGGTTCTAGAGTGTTGGGAATTCTAGAATACTGGAATTCAGTGTTAATTATTGAAAGCTGGAGTGTTGGGATCCTAGAATTTGGTATTGAGAATTGGAAGATTGCCTGTATTGGATTTCTACTGCATTGGCAGATTATAGACTACTATGTTGGCAGGTTGGACTCCTAGAATAATATGCTTAGGATGGTGGAACTATGAACTGAAATATTAGCATCCACAATGTTGGAGTTGGAGAAAGCCAGACCATTGTTATCCCAGAATGTTGGAACTCAGTGTTCGAATGGTAGAATCTTGAATGCTGGGAATTTAGAAAGTGACAGTTTGGATCTCTTGAGTGATGTGCTCAGAATTGTGGAATGTTGGAATGCAACATTGGAATATGGGAATTCAGGAATGCCAAGATCCTCAAGAGCTGGGAAGCCGGAATCCTAGAAAGTTGAATATGCTGTCAGAATGTTAAAATCTTAAGAGGCTGGAATATAGTAACCTACAAAAATCAAGGCCAGGTGCGGTGGCTCACACCTATAATCCTAGCACTTTGGGAGGCGGAGGCAGAGGGATTGCTTGACCTCAGGAGTTCAAGACCACCCTGAACAAAAGTGAGAACCTGTCTCTGCTAAAAATAGACAAACTGAGGCACGAGGATCTCTCAATTCCAAGAGTTTGAGGTTGCTGTGAGCTCAGCATGGCATTCAACCAAGGGCAATAAAGTGAGACTCTGCCTCAAAAATATAAATAAGTAAATAAATAAAAAATAAAAATAAAAACGTTAAAATGTTATATTCATAGAAAATTGAAATTCTGTGTTAGAATGTTGTTAATTGAGAATGATGATCTGACCTCGTTCTTCCCCTGCTTAAAATATTTTGATGGTGCCTCTGGGCTTTGTTACTCGCTGTTCCTCTGCTGGGAAATCAGCCCTGCTCTCAGGCACCTTCACCACCGTATCTTATTACCCTCAGAGCAGCAACCCTGGGAATGAACTGAAGTCTTTTTTTTGTTTGTTTGTTTGCTTTGGTTTTTGTTTTTTTTTTTTTTGAGACAGAGTCTCACTTTGTTGCTTTTGGTAGAGTGCTGTGGCATCACAGCTCACAGCACCTCCAACTCTTGGGATCAAGCCATTCTCTTGCCTCAGGCTCCCAAGTAGCTGGGACCGCCCACCATGACCCCTGGCTAATTTTTGTTGGAGTTGTCATTGTTGTTTAGCAGGCCCTGGCTGGGTTTGAACCCACCAGCCTTGGTGTATGTGGCTAGTACCGTAACCACTGAACCATGAATTGAAATCTTATTTAAAAAAAAAAAAAAAAAAAAAGAATTGAGGTCTTGAGCACCAATAGCTGCTAATATTAAAAAGAGAAACAGCCAACCTTGTCAGCCTCCCTAGGGAGGGACCCAGTGTCACTTAGGAAATCTGGGCAAAAATTAAAACCTGAATCTGATTAGGATTCTAGATCAAACTAATTTTCTTTTCTATTCTTTTTTAAATTTTTTTTTTTTTTGAAACAGAGTCTGCTTCTGTCACCCTGGGTAGAGTGTTAGAGCATCATAGCTCATAGCAACCTCAAACTCTCAGGTTCAAGAGATCTTCTTGCGGGTGGTGCCCATGGGTCAAAGGAGTAGGGTGCCAGCCCCACATGCTGGACGTGTAAGGTTCAAACCCAGCCCCAGCCAAAAAAAAAAGAGAGAGATCTTCTTGCATCAGCCTCCCAAGTAGCTGGGACTACAGGTGCCCACTGCCATGACTGGCTAGTTTTTCTATTTTTAGTAGAGACAGGGTCTCACTTTTGCTCAGACTGGTCTCCAACTCCTAAGCTCAAGCAGTCTACCTACCTTGGTCTCCCAAAGTGCTAAGATTACAGGTGTGAGCCACTGCGCCTGGCCCCAATCAATTTCCTAGAAATACAGGGACTGAGGAACATGGTGAGCAATAACACAAAGATGCAGTCAGCAAAATTCAGATTGTGGGAAACTTGATCTGTTTCTTCAACAATGCAGTGAAAAGAAGGGTACTGATGTTGACCATCAAACAACATGGGAATTAGTGGTGCTTACCCCCTCTCCTTTTTTTCTTTTTGACAGTCTCATTTTGTCACCCTCGGTAGAGTTCTTTGGCTTCTTCACAGCTCACAGCAACCTCAAACTCTTGGACTTAAGCGATTCTCTTGCCTCAGCCTCCCAGTAGCTGGGACTACAGGTGCCTGTAATAGCATCCGCTATTTTATTTTTGTTAACACCTGCTTTTTTGTTATTGCAGTTGTCATTGTTGTTTAGCCACCTGCCACACCCCTGGTTATTTTTAGAGATGGGGTCTCGATCTTGCTCAAGTTGGTCTCTAACTCGTGAGTTTAGGCAATCCACCTGCCTTGGCCTCCCCGAGGGCTGGGATTACAGGCATGAGTCACCTGCCTGACCTCCTTACCCCTTGCACAATCAAAAATCCACATATAACTTTTGACTCCTTCAAAGCTTAACTACTCATAGCCTACTATTGACTGGAAACTTTACTAATTAACACAAACATTAGTTAGCACATATTTTGTATGTTATATGTATCATACAGAGTGGATGTAAATTTTGTGTGCAATTTAAAATAGTTTAACATAAGGCAGCGCCCGTAGCTCAGTAGGTAGGGTGCCAGCCACATGCACCAAGGCTGGTTTGAACCCAGCCCAGGCCAGCTAAACAATAATGACAACTACAATAACAACAACAACAAAAAAATTGCCAGGTGTTGTGGTGGGCGCCTGTAGTCCCAGCTACTCTGGAGTCTGAGACAGGAGAATCACTTGAGCCCAAGAGTTTGAGTTTGCCTTGAGCTGTGATGCCATAGCACTCTACCCAGGGTGACAGCTTGAGACTCTGTCTAAAAATAAATAAATAAATAAAAATAAAATAAGGGTGGTGCCTGTGGCTCAGTGGGTGGGGCGCCAGCCCCATGTACGGAGGGTGGCAGGTTCAAACCTGGACCCGGCCAGCTAAAACAGAAGTAGCAACTGCAACAAAAAATAGCCGGGCATTGTGGCAGGCACTTGTAGTCCCAGCTACTCGGGAGGCTGAGGCAAGAGAATTGCTTAAGCCCAAAAGTTTGAGGTTGCTGTGAGCTGTGACACTACGGCACTCTACTGAGGGCGACAGAGTGAGACTATGTCTCAAGAAAAATAAATAAAAAATAAAATAAAATAGTTTAACATAGTAAATTGCACATGAACTTTATGGACACCCTGCATACTATATTCTTATAATACAGTACACTAGAAAAAAGAAAATGTTATTAAGGTGGAACTCAGTGGTTCATTCCTGTAGTCCTAACACTCTGGGAGGCCGGGTAAGGAGGATCTCGAGAGTCAGGGGTTCAAGACCAGCCTGAGCAAGAGCAAGACCCTCTCTACTAAAAATAGAAAAACTATCAGGACGTTGTGGTGGGCATCTGTAGTCCCTGCTACTCAGGAGCCTAAGACAGGAGGATTGCGTGAGCCCAGAAATTTGAGGTTGTTGTGAGCTACAGTGATGCCTTAGCACTCTAGCCTGGGGTAACAGAGTGAAACTCTGTCTCAAAAAAGAAAGAAAAAAAAAAAAAGAAATTGGCTGTAGGTTAATAATTATTGAAGCTAGGGAAGGAGGTTGTGATGATTCAATATAATAGAATATTTTGCTTTTGTGTACAAAACTTTCTATACTAAAAAGTTTTTGTTGTTTTTTTTTTTGACACAGTCTAACTCTGTCTCCCTAGGTAGAGTACCATGGCATTAGAGCTCACAGCAACCTCAAATTCTTGGGCTTGAGCAATCCTCTTGTCTCAGTTTTTCTGTATCTTAGTGGAGACAGAGTCTTGCTCTTGCTAGGCTTGTCTTGAACTCCTGAGCTAGAGCAATCCACCTGCCTCAGCTTCCCAGAGTGCTAGGATTACCAGGCACGAAGCACTGTACCCGGCTAAAAAGTTGTTCTTAAGGCAGCTCAAATATTAACTTCCACTGGAAAGCCTCACTGAGTACTTTTTCCCCAACATCCAAGGTGGAGGTGAAGCCTCTGAGTCTGCCTCAGAGCCTCCAGTGAATTTGTTTTACTCATTGGGACCTGTTGAGTCTTGATAGACTAGACGGAAGAGGCTTTGCAAAGGCCAAGGCCGTGTAGTCCCAGGGCCAGGATGCAGCAGTCCTGGGATATTCAGAACAAATGAGTTAGTGTGACAGGATCCCCTAGAGGAATTGATCAACAAGGACTGATGTCCCCACCCCCACCCCAAACAGTTTCTGATTCTGTGAGTCTGGGTTGGGGCCCAAGACATTGCATTTCACACAAGTTCCCAGATGCTGCTCCCACTTCTGGTCCTGGAACCTCACATGGAGAACCGCTGACTTGGATAATAGTATCACAGACTACTCAAATCCTGGGACCTCAGAACCCCAGTCGGAGTTGAACCGGAAATGAAAGATGATCCTGGACAGTACGTCTTCCCCATTTGTAAGCCAAGAACTCCTTTCCCCCTGAAAAAGTGAAAGCTAGGAACCTTATTCCCAGGAATGGATATACATGGTTTTTAGGGATTAGGATCCTCCCTAAGCCCATCCATGGATTCATGATGCCTCCTTGGCCCTCAGGTTGACCACATCTTTTTTTTTTTTTTTTTTTGAGACAGAGTCTCACTATGTTGCCCTCAGTAGAGTGCCTTGGTGTCACAGCTCACATCAACCTCTAACTCTCGGGCTTAAGTGATTCTGTTGCCTCAGCCTCCCAAGTAGCTGGGACTACAGGCACCCACCACAACACCCAGCTATTTTTTGTTGTTGTTGCAGTTGTTGTTGTTATTTAGCAGGCCCAGAACAGGTTCAAACCTACCTGCCTGGGTGTATGTGGCTGGCAACCTAACCACTGAGTTATGGGCGCTGAGCCAGGTTTTTGTTTTATTTTTCTTTTTAGAAAATTCAGAGTCTTACTTTATCGCCCTCGGTAGAGTGCTGTGGCATCACAGCTCACAGCAACCTCCGACTCTGGGCTTAGGCAATTCTCTTGCCTCAGCCTCCCGAATAGCTGGGACTACAGGTGCCCGCCACAACGCCCGGCTATTTTTTGTTGCAGTTTGGCTGGGGCCGGGTTTGATCCTGCTACCCTTGGTATATGGGGTTAGCGCCCTACCCACTGAGCCAAAGGCACCTATTTGATCCAATAGCTTCTACTTTGTTTTGTTTTGGGTTCTTTTGAGACAGAGTCTCTGTCACCCTGGGGAGAGTGCCGTAGCATCATCGTAGCTCACAGCAACCTCCCTCTCAGTCTGTTGGGCTCAATGGATCCTATTGTTTCAGCCTCCCAAGTAGATGCGACTACAGGCACCAATCACAATGCCTGGCTAATTTTTATATTTTGAGTAGAGACAGGGTCTCTCTCTTGCTCAGGCCTCCCAGAGTGCTAAGTTATAGGTGTGAGCCACCATGTTTGGCCAGCTTCTGTTTTTTGAACAGATAGTGAAACTGAGGCCCAACGAAATTGGGGGCAGGAACCAAGCTGAGTTCACTGGGATCTCAGTTTGCTGACTCCCTTCTCAGGGTTCTGTGGCTTGTGGAAAGGCTTTATCTTACCCCCAGGAGATCCCATGTCATCCCCTTTTCCTCTTTTACTTCAAGTGGCACAGTCATTCTAGATAGATAAGGCCACTGAGCCATGAGTGAGCCCTCCTCTGAGGCTCAGTTTCTTCATTCTACAAATGGGAAGAATAATAAGGCTTGCCTTGGGCGGCACCTGTGGCTCAGTGAGTAGGACGCCAGCCCCATATTCTGAGGGTGGCAGGTCAAACCCGGCCCAGGCCAAACAGCAACAAAAAAATAGCCAGGTGTTGTGGTGAGTGCCTGTAGTCCCAGCTACTCGGGAGGCTGAAGCGAGAGAAATCGCCTAAGCCCAGGAGTTGGAGGTTGCTGTGAGCTGTGACACCACGGCCCTCTACCGAGGATGGCAAAGTGAGATTCTGTCTCTAAAAATAATAATAATAATAAATAAGGCTTGCCTTGCAGTGTTATGAATGGAATCAATTCATTCTCTTTCAATTACTTTTTGAGTGGGTAAACAGATGCATGTGGACCAACCCCAGGGCAGTTACTCAGAGATCCTCCATCCAGGACCTCCAGCCCCTCTCTAAAGATACAGACACTTTTGTCATAATTTGTGTCTCATGGCCAGGTGCGGTGGCTCACACCTGTAATCCTAGCACTATGGGAAGCTGAGGTGAATAGATCTCCTGAGTTCAGCAGTTTAAGACCAGCCTGAACAAAAAGCGAGACCCCATTTCTACTAAAAATAGAAAAACTAGCCAAGCACTGTGGCAGATGCCTATAGTCCCAGCTACTTGGGAGGCTGAGGCAAGGGGATCACCTGAGCCCAAGAGTTTGAGGTTGCTGTGAGCTATGATGCCACAGCACTCTGTCTCAAATAATTTTTTTTTTTTTAAATTTGTGTCTCAGGCTTGGCATCAGTAGCTCAAGGGGCTAGGGTGCCAGTCACATACACTGGAGCTGGCAGGTTTGAATCCAGCCTGAGCCCGCCAAACAACAATGACGGCTGCAACCAAAAAATAGCGGGGCATTGTGGTGGGTGCCTGTAGTCCCAGCTACTAGGGAGGCTGAGACAAGAGAATCGCTTAAGCCTACGAGTTTGAGGTTGTGAGCTGTGACTCCATGGCACTCTACCCAGGTGACATACTGAGACTCTTGCCTCAAAAAATAAAAAAATAAATAAAAATAAAAATTTGTGTCTCATTGTAGAACTAGTCTCTGTATAACACACTTCCATATATCCTTTATTTTGCCCAAATGCTAGAAAATGCAGAATGAGATCACCCGTCTTACTACCATGAATGAAAAATCACTATTAATACTTTAGTATATTTTCTTCCAATCCTTGTCCACATAACAGAATTTGGACTATACCTGCACCTTTGTATAATGTTTCTTTCACTTGTCATGAACATGGAATATAAAGTGCTCTCAGCTTCCTATGAGTCAGCCTTTTTAACTAAGCTCCCTGGCTCAGCCATCTCAGCCATGCCCCCACAGTGGAGCACGTGAAACTCCCCACTTCCTTTCTGACAAGCAGAAGTCTGGGCTCTGGGGACGGAGGTCTGGCCTTTGGATTCAAGCATGGGAAGAGATCTTGAGTCCAGAACGGTACAGTCTTAGACACCACTATCTCCAACTTGAACTTAATTTAATTTAGTTTAATTAATTAATTAATTAACTTATTTTTATTTTTTGGAGACTGAGTCTCACTTTGTTGCCCTCAGTAGAGTGCGGTGGTGTCATAGCTTACAGCAATGTCAAATTCTTGGGCTCAAGCGATTCCCTTGCCTCAGCCTCCCCAGTAGCTGGGACTACAGGCACCCGCCACAACCCCGACTATTTTTTAGAGACAGGGTCTCACTTTTGCTTACGCTGATCTTGAACTCCTGAGCTTAGCCGATCCACCTGCCTCAGCCTCACAGAGTGCTGGGATTACAGGCCTGAGCCACTGTGCCCGGCCTCCAACTTGAATTTTAAAAACATAATACATTATTCTGGGTATGATGGCTCAAGCCTATAATCTTAGCATTCTGGAAGGCTGAGGCGGGTTGATCACCTAGCTCAAGAGTTCAGAGACCAGCCTGAACAAGAGCAAGACCTCCATCTCTAAAAATAGGAAAACTAGCCTGGTGTTGTGGTGAGTGCCTGTAGTGCCAGCTACTCCAGAGGTTGAGACAAGAGGCTCTCTTGAGCCCAGGAGACTGAGCCCATTACAGACAGAGCTGGGGGGCAACCATGCTATAAGCTATGATGATGCCTCGGCACTCTACCTAGGGTGACAGACTGAGACTCTGTCTCAAAATAAATAATAATAAAATAAAATAAAAACATAATATGTTATTAATTAATGAATTTATACATCCAACATTTGCTGGGCCTACTCTGTGTGCCAGGCACTGGGGATACATTAGGACAGCAGTCCCTACCCTTCCAAACCTTTTTGGTACCAGGGACTGGTTTCATACAAGATAATTTTTCTTCTTTTTTTTTTCTTTTTTTTTTTGAGACAGAGCATCAAGTTGTCACCCTGGGTAGAGTGCTGTGGCATCACAGCTCACAGCAACCTCCAACTCCTGGGCTTACGTGATTCTCTTGCCTCAGCCTCCCAAGTAGCTGGGACTACAGGCACCCACCACAATGCCTGGCTATTTTTTGGTTGTAGTTGTCATTGTTTGACAGGCCCGGGATGGATTCGAACCTGCCAGCTCTGGTGTATGTGGCTGGCGCCTTAGCTGCTTGAGCTACAGACGCCAAGCCACAAGATAATTTTTCCATGAACTAGGGGTGGAGTGAGGATAAGATAGCAGCGGAGCTCAGGCAGTGATGCTGGAGCCTGGTTCTAATAGGCCATGGACCTGTAGTGGTCCACGGCCCGGGGGATGGGGATTGCAATGTTAGGGGACAAAATGGATAAATACTGCTATCCTCAGAAGACAGATAATATAATAAAATAACAGTTCTATGAAGGAAAATAAATCAGAGAAAGGGGCCAGAAAGAAATATGTATTGTAAGGGCGGTGCCTGTGGCTCAAAGGAGTAGGGCGCTTGCCCTGTATGCCAGAGGTGGTAGGTTCAAACCCAGCCCTGGCCAAAAACTGTAAGAAATATGTATTGTAGCTGGCTGTGGTGGCTCACACCTGTAATCCCAGCACTTTGGGAGGCTGAGGCAGGTAGATTGTTTGAGCCAGGAGTTCAAACAATCCACCAGCCTGAACAAGAGTAAGACCCTGTCTCTAAAAATAGCCAGGCATTGTGGCAGTTGTGGGACCTGCAGTCCCAGCTACTGGGGAGGCTGAGGCAAGAGGAACACTTAAGCCCAGAAGTTTGAGGTTGCTGTGAACTATGATGATGCCGTGGCACTCTTCCAAGGTTGATGAAGTGAGACTGTGTCTCAAATAAATGCATAAATAAAAATAGGAAAACTAGCCAGGCGAATTTTCATCCAGCTTCATCTGTTACCAATGTGCTGCCTTTCTTCAAATACCTTTCATTTTTACATTTTCTTGCGTAACTGTAATACCATATTGCACTGAATAGAATTAACAGACATTTGGATTGAAATTTTGGAAAGGATGGCCCAGAAAGATATCTGTGAGGGGGTGACATTCATTTGTGCAACTGATAGTTATTGAGTGCCTACTGAGTGCCAGGTGCTGTTTTAGGAGTTAAGGCTCTCTGCATGAAGGATATTTGAGCCAAGATGCAAATGAAATGAAGGAACAAGCCAGAGCGGATATCTGTGGGACTAGCAAACCAGGCAGCAGAAACAGCAAGTGCAAAGGCCCTGCAGTAGCACTGTGTTTGAGGCACAGACAGGGCACCAGTGTGGCTGGAGTGGAGTGGGGGTGAGTGCACAAGGGAGTTGAGATCAGCCAGATCTGGTAGTACCCCATGGCTCATGATGTGGACTTGGGTATTTGCTGTGAGTAAGCCATGTAGAAAGCAGAGAAGTGCCATGACAGTGTATAACATATGGCCCTGATGGCAGGGATTTTTGCCTGGTTCTTTGTACTTTGTCTCCAGTAAATACCCAGGTCAGCATACAGCATACAGTAGTAGTTCAGTAAACATCTGTTGTACAAACAGAACATATCTGTATACATGGAGCTGCATTATTTTTATGTCTCCATGTGTGGGTGTGCCAGATTTATTTGTCCGTATTCTGTGGATGGTCATTTGGCTTCTTAGAGGCTGTCTTAAGCATTGCCTTAATATTTATTACAACACCCTTAGCAGGGGGCTTGTATACAGGAAGCGCTTAATCCATGTTAGTATCATTACTTTTACTATTATTGTTGTTACCACAGGGGTAGAAGTGAGACCCAGATAGAGACAGCTGGGGGGCAACCTAGAGTGACACATTCACCCAGGGAGAAGGCATTGCCTGTCCCTGAAGTGGCAGCCCTACCCTGCTCCTGACCCGTGTCCTCCTACCTACAGCTCCACAGAGAAGAACTGCTGCGTCCGGCAGCTGTACATTGACTTCCGCAAGGACCTGGGATGGAAGTGGATCCACGAGCCCAAGGGCTACCATGCCAACTTCTGCCTGGGGCCCTGCCCCTACATTTGGAGCCTGGACACACAGTACAGCAAGGTGGGTCTAGATGGCCCAAGGGGACGGAAAAGAGCAGGGACTGAGGAAAAGAAGGGAGAGGAAAAATCAGAGAGGAGCTTGCAGGATGGGGGCAGATCGGGAGAGATGGGGAGGGGAAGGGAATGAATAAACATGGGGAGAGAGGCAGGAAGCTAGAGGCAGGGTCTGAGCAGAGGGAGATGAGATTTGGAAGACCAACAGAGCTGAAATAACAGGGTCAAGGGGAAGGAGAGAGGAGAGACAGGGAGATTGAAGGAGAAAGGCAGATGGAGAGAAATGGTGAGACAAAGAGGCAAAGGACACAGACATACACAGACAGCGATAGGAAGACAGAGAAAGGCAAAGACTGAGATTGATAAGCCCTGGGTTGAAAATGAGGGGAGACAGAGATTGAGAAACAAAATCAGAAAGGTGGGGAGAGACAGAATAAGGTAAGATAGAAGGAGATGGGGAGAAACAGAGGCTGGTGGGTGGGAGCACGGGGGTGGGGGTGCAGCCTTCTCTGCGATCCTGGCCCGACCCTGACCCTGCCCACTCGGCCTCCCACAGGTCCTGGCCCTTTACAACCAGCACAACCCGGGCGCGTCGGCGGCGCCATGCTGCGTGCCGCAGGCGCTGGAGCCGCTGCCCATCGTGTACTACGTAGGCCGCAAGCCTAAGGTGGAGCAGCTGTCCAACATGATCGTGCGCTCCTGCAAGTGCAGCTGAGGCCCCGCCCCCGCCCTGGCCCGGCAGGCCCGGCCCCGCCCCTATGGGGGCTATATTTAAGGACACCCGCGCCCCGAGCCCACCTAGGGGCCCATTAAAGGTGGAGAGAGTACTGAGGTTCTTTGTGTCTTTGGACGCCTGATGGGGGTCTCCCTCCCTGGTATTCTGCTGACTCCCACCCCTTCTCTCTCCTCCTGCCTCTGTCTCCACATCCCAGAAACCCTGAGTTCATCTTATGCTCCAAGGACTCCCATAGGCGCAGGGGATCAGTGGTGAACCCTACAGTAGTTAAATCTACTTATTGAGCACCTGAGCATGGTGCTAAGGGCCTTGTATTTATGAACTCTATGTAATCACCATAACAAGATCCTGAGATACAAGGACTCTGATAACACCTCCCTCCTTTATTTTTTTGAGACAAAGTGTCACTGTCACCCAAGCTAGAAAGTTGTGGTGTTATCTCATAGCAACCTCAAACTCTTGGGTTCAAGCCATCCTCCTGCCTCAGCCTCCTGAGTAGCTGGTCTATAGGTGTGCACCACCATGTCCGGCTAGTTTGTCTATTTTTAGTAGAGACAGGGTCTGGTTCTTGCTCAGGTTGGTCTTGAACTCCTGACTCACTGTGCCTGGCCTTGATAACACCCACTTTAAACATGAGGAAACTGAAGGGAGTAGTTCTTGCCTACCAGGAACCTACTTCGTCTGTGTGTGGGGTAGACAATGAAAAATAGAAGTTCAGTGATAAGTGGCATGAGGGAGATGGCTTTGGGGAGGGAGGACTTCTTCTCAGAGGTGGCAGCAGGAGGAAGGAGAGGCTTCCTTAGGGGAGAGTGTTCTTGGTAAAAGGAGGACAAAAACAAAGACTTGGAAGTAATGATAAAGTTGGAGTATGCTCTACAGTGAGGAAAGAGGCCAGTGTGATTGGAAGAGAATGAGCAAGGAAGGGTGTGAGGACATGAGTCAGATCATAACCCTTACAGGACAGAGAGTAATCACAGTTCTACTTGCCAGTATGTTTTTTTTTTTGTTGTTGTTGTTTGTTTTTTGAGACAGAGCCTCAAGCTGTCACCCTGGATAGAGTACCATGGCATTACAGCTCACAGCAACCTGGGCTCAAGTGATTCTCTTGCCTCGGCCTCCCAGGTAGCTGGGAATACAGGTGCCCGCCACAACGCCCGGCTATTTTTTGGTTGCAGCCATCATTGTTGTTTGGTGGGCCTGGGCTGGATTTGAACCCTCCAGCTTAGGTGTATGTGGCTGGTGCCTTAGCCGCTTGAGCCATAGGCGCCGAGCCTGCCTGGTAGTATGTTGTTTCTGCTAGCTTACTGCATACTCCCCACAATGTACTAGAGCACGAGTTGGCAAACTACCATACTTGGGCCAATTCTGCCCATTACCCATTTTTATAAGTAAAGTTTTATTAGAATACAGCCACATTCATTCCTTTTCCATATTGTCTATGGCTGTTTTAGTGCTACAGTGGCAGAGCTGAGTAGAGAATGTATGTAAAGTCAGAAATATTTACAGTCTGGTCCTTTGTAGAAAAATGTTCGCTGACCCCATTTTTACATATAAGAATACTGAGGCACAGAGAGATTAAGTTACTTAAGTTCACACAGCTAGTAAGTGGCAGAGCTGGGATTCAAACCCAGGCAGCTTTAGTTGAGGGTCCATTTATGTGACTTCTCCACTAGTACTCCTTCCCAGATCATAAGAGGTGTGTGAGACCCTACAAGAACTTGCACTGTAAGGGAGACAGCAATCATGGCTGAGTTCTGAGCAGAGGAGGGCCATAATACTCTAGGTCAGCAGTTCTCAACCTGTAGGTAGCCACCCACAGGAACTGTATTAAAGGTTTGCATCATTAGGAAGGTTGAGAACCACTGCTCTAGGTGCTCAGAAGTTTCATCCTCTGGCTAATGGTGAGAGGAGAAGGAAGTGTCAGGGTGAGGGTGGATTATAGGGAGAACAGTTATCAATGCAAGAAATGACAGTGGCTTGAGTCAGAGTGAGTTTCCCTCTGCTATCTCCATTTCTTCCCATCTGCTATAGTCTTACTTGTGAATTTTCTCCTGCTTTCCTATCTGCCAGTTTCTTCTCTTTCTCCCAGGTTTCACTTCCCCCTGCCTCTCCTGCCATTCTCAGGCCCAGGGGCCCCTTGATTTGGTTCTCTGCCCAATGATTGTCCTCAGAGGAAGGACAGTGTTCAAGCTGAGGTCCTTTGCCTGTGGGCATGAGAGCTATTGGGGCACTCAGTCTGGGTAAGTGGGTCACGTGACCTTCCCAGCTCAGACCAGGGGTAAAAATGGGGTTACTCCTTCTGCCCCAGATCTGGGAGTTGCAGAGGGCTGGGATGGGAGTTCACTGTGCAAGGACATGCCAATAGGTTTGTAGGGACACCCCTGAGGCCTAGCCCCAAGAGTCAGAGACACAAGCAAGGGCATGGTGACATGGGATAATCACTGCAGCTCCATCCAGATACGGTACATGCGTGCACACACACTCATACAGAGGTCCCACAACTACATAAACTCATTCACCTTTCACAGGCCTAGCGGACACAAGCCTCCTGTGACACATTGACTGTGTCACTGACAGCAATCATAGCCCACACATAGATACAAGTAAAGAAACTGTCACCCTATCACAGAAATACGGCCTATCCTTGGAGTTTCACTGGGTCCTAACATGAGCAGGGACTTCAACAAGGGACATGTCAAAACACAGTCATACAAATATATTCCATAGGGTCATGGTCACAGCCACCGCACACCAGACACTGATTCAGACAGACACTGTCACGCACAAACACACAGCATCAGAACCCTGTCAGGAAACGGACCCTCCCCTCACCAACAGTTACACATGGGGTCGTGGTCAAAAACAGGTGGTGTGGACTCACACGGTCAGACCAGCCACAGTCCTGGCCACACACACAGGGAGGCTCCACACATAATGGTCATCGACTGCCAGGTGGTAACCACTCAATTTGACATCTCAAATCCCCTCCCACACTCCAGCCTGGGAAGTCCCACAGGGCCTCACAGATTGCAACGACCCATCACACCCAGACACGCTGTCACACCCAGGGTCCCAGACGGAGCAGACACACCCCCAGGGTCACGGACGCCGCCCGCACACGCCCGCCGGTCCCCATCTCGTGCCTTGCCTGGGCCTGAGGACAAGTACTGGCCGCACACTGGCGGTGCGGTCTGCCCGCGCCGGCCACGCCCTCGTGACACACCCCGCCCACCTGCCGGGAAGGGGGGCGCTGCCCCGGGAGCTGGCGCGGCCGCCGAGGGCGGGGCGGGGAAACTGGGCTCCGCACCTTCCCCAGCGGCCCGTGCGCGCTGCTCCTGTCCTGCCACCTGGCACCCTGGCCCAATGGGCGGTTGGCCCAGTCAGGACAAGTCTGCCCCCGCCCGCAGTCGACCGCAGGGCCAGGGCAGGGGGTTCAGGACGCCCCGCACCCCGCCCCCGCCCCCGCCCGTCCCTGCTTCTGCGGGCAGCCGGGGCCACGGCGGGAAGTCGTGGGGGGAGCCTGGGTTCCGGCTGGAGCCCCAGCTTCCCGTATGGCCCCCTCAGGGCAGGAAGCGGCTGGGGGAGGCCAGCTCAGGCCTTCCTGCCTTGTCCCCCAGACAAGGGGTGAGGGTGGGTGCGGGGATATTTAACGTGGGGGAGGGTAGAGAGGGGAAAGGAGACAGAGAGAAAACCCCCTACTCCCTCAATCTCTGGGCATCCGAAGTGTTCTGTATTTCCAACCTGAATTTGTGTTCGGACCTCTTTTAGTGCTCTTAAGAGTTTGCAAGCAGTAGTGGCACAAGTTCCGTCCGGGTTGGGTAGGGGTGGTGGTGTCAGCGCGTGTGTGCACCCAGCACGCGCTCACCTTCTCATGCCTGCGGCTGTGCTGCATTGCTGGTGTGTGCCTTGGCCTGTTGTATTTCTGCTGGACAGGCTGGTGTGTTTTCCGTGGGTTCTGAATTCTGGCACCGTTTGCCTCTGCAAGTCAGTGTTGTGTATGCGGAACATGACTGTCTGAATTTTTTTTTCAGCATCTTCGCAGTTCTGGGTGCAAATCTGCGCATTCTTAATTAAAGTTTGACTTGAAATGTGGGGGTTATTGCATATTTTTTTTTCTCAGCATCTTTACAGTTCTCCTGGGTGAAAATTTGCTTTTTTTTTAAGAAATGGAGTCTCACTTTATTGCTCAGTAGAGTGCTGTGATGTCACAGCTCACAGCAACCTCCAGCTCTTGGGCTTAGGCGATTCTCTTGCCTCAGCCTCCCGGGTAGCTGGGACTACAGGCGCCTGCCACAATGCCCGGCTATTTTTTGTGGCAGTTTGGCTGGGGCTGGGTTTGAACCCACCACCCTCAGTATATGGGGACTGGGGCCGGGGCCCTACTCACTGAGCCACAGGTGCCGCCCAATCTGCGCATTCTTAATGCAAATTTGACTTGAAATGTGGGGGTTATTGCATGTTTATGGGCCTGTGAGAGTGTTTCTTACCCGAGCTAGGTGAGTTGTTTCTGGGTTATTAGTGATCAGTATATGCATCCCTGGCATCCTGAGCATGTGTCTCCCAGATGGTGTGTCTTCAGCATGCTTGCGTGGTTTTCATGATGTGTGTGAGAAGGCTGTACTTGTGTGTGGCATGTGTCTGTATGTCCATCTCAGGGGCTGGTGTTCTGAGCCTGTGTGGGTGTCTGAGCAGGTGGCGTCAGCATTTTTGTCCCCACATGTGGGCTGGAGACCTCAGTGTGTTGGTCTCCAGTTCACATCACCTTTGAGGGCATTTTGAGTTCTCAGCAGGGGTGTGTGTGTGTGTTCACGGGCAGAGGTGAGTGCTGGTCTGCATTGCATGCTGGTGTTTTTTGGGGGAAGGGGACATCAGTGAGCTGCGAAACCACTGGCATCCAAGCAACCAGTACCCATTGGTCTCTGTGCCAAGTGGAGGCTGTGTCTGTGGTGCGTCCCCTTGCCGGCTGGTGCCACGCTGGCTTGGGGCTGGCTTTGGGGCGGGCAGCGGGTAGGGCAGGGCAGGGACTGTGGTGGGCACTGGACTGGTGCCCAGCCTCGGTATAAATATCCAGGCTGCTGCCGGTGGCTGTGTTTGCTGTGTTTACTTGGCCTGGCCTGGGGACGGCAGCAACTCAGGTCCTGGGGGTGGGAGTGACCAGGCCACAGCACAGACATTTCCTTCAGGCCAGACAGCCACTCTAGCCCCCTATCTGGGTAGGGTGAAGTGGTGACCCCTCATTTTTGGCTTCCAGGGGTGGGGGTGGGGGGGAATGCTGTCCCGGTGGCAGTAAAGTGAGAGAGAGGGGAGGCAGAAGAGGAGGGGCAAAGTAATAGGGAGACAGAATGAGGAGAAAGGCCCAGAACAAGGAAATGAGGAGCAGGGGAAAAGGACAGCAGACAGAGATGGGGATAGAGAAAGGAGAAGCCTGGAGCCGAGAGGTGCAGGGAGGGAGCTTTAGCTTTGGCTGGACGCACAGAGGTGTCAGACGTGGGGGGTGGGGTGGCAGCCAGCAGAGCAGGGACAGGGCCCAGCCTGGACAGAGACACGGGGGCGGGGGCCGGATGCCCACAAAGGGGCTCTCCCAATGGGGCCCTCCCTGCCTGACTCAGCCTCTCCACCCATCCCAACCCAGGAGAACTGTGAGGCTGGGCACCTCCAGGTCTCCCAGCTGCTCTGAGGCAGTAGAGGCAGGGACAGGGGTGTGTCTCGCCATCCCTGCCCCATTTGCCTCCACTTCTTTTCCTGTCTCCCCTCTAATCCTGGTCCCTGTGACTGTCTCCACCTCTGTCTCAGCTACAGACACTCCTGTCTTGACCATCTGACTAACCCTAATTCTGACTCAACCACTATGTTTCTCATGTCTTTTTAAAACTATATCACAAACTTAAGTATGGCAAAGGCTATTATAAACAAATTTAATGACCAAATGATAGACTGGTCAAAACCGTGCATCACCAAGGGCTGATCCCTGTACCAGGAAAGAATTCTCACAAGAACCTAAGAGACAAACATTTCTCTCTTTTTTTTTTAAGAGACAGAGTCTCACTTTGTCATCCTCAGAGTGCTGTGGCATTAGAGCTCACAGCACCTTCTAGCTCTTGGGTTTAGGAGATCCTCTTGACTCAGCCTCCTGAGTAGCTGGGACTACAGGCGCCCACCACAACACCCAGTTATTTTTTGTTGCACTTTGACGGGGGTTGGGTTCAAGCCCTCAGTGTATGGGGCTGGTGCCCTACTCACTGAACCACAGGCGCCGCTCAAGAGACAAACACTTATTTCTTATTCTCATCTTTCCAAATGGTGTGACCCCAACACTCCTGGGTTCTGGCTGGGTTATCTTGGACCTTATTGCTCTTTCCCTGAGAGATGGGACAATAACAGAGCAGTACCTACCACATGGGGCTGCCCTGCTGACCCAGTGTTGCCAATGATTCAAACTGCTGTGTGTGCAGTGGCCAGCATGTGGGGCCAGCCCCCAAAGCATTAGCCTTTGTTAGAGATGTCAGCCTCAACACCTGACCGGCTGGATAGCAGAGTGGTTTCTAAGACCTGGGTTCCCATCTCAGTTCTGCTAGGATGGCTGAGTGGTGTTGAGTAAGTCCCAACTCCTTTCTGGGCCTCCTTAGCCCATCTGTGAAGTGGAGCTAATAGGCCCCAGTTCCTGGGGCTGTTTGGTGTCAGGTACTTCACTCATGCCTGCCAGACCAAGATGGACACAATGGTCACGCTGAATGGACAGGGAAATCGACAGGGGTGGGGGTGGGGGGGAATGCTGTCCCGGTGGCAGTAAAGTGAGAGAGAGGGGAGGCAGAAGAGGAGAGGCAAAGTAATAGGGAGACAGAATGAGAAGGAGAAAGGCCCAGAACAAATGAGGAGCAGGGGAAAAGGACAGCAGACAGAGATGAGGAACAGGGCAGGTGGCTGGCAGGAGGGTGGTGGCTATCAGTCCCCATCCAGCTCTGGGCTAGGCGCATCCTCAGGCTCCTCCTCATCAAAGTACCTCAAACTGCTGTGTGTGCAGTGGCCAGCATGTGGGGCCAGCCCCAAAAGTGGTTTCTAAGACCTGGGTTCCCATCTCGGTTCTGCTAGGATGGCCGAGGACAAGACTGCACAGTAGCCAGAGCTTTCATCATTTAATAGCTGCTCAGTTAGAATCTCTCTGTGCCTCTGTCCAGCTCTCACTTTCCATAATCCTGGTTGACCCAGAGGGCAGAGATGAGCCCTGAGGTTAGGAACTACATGGCTTCAGGAGGCAGTTTTGAGGCTCCTTTAGGCTCAGCCAGAGTGGAATGCCTGCCACAACTCATTTCACAAGAGGGGTCCCGAGGCTCCCCCTTGTTGGACTGTCTGGACTGTGCCCTGCCCCCAGTGGCCAGTCTGTATGTGTCTGGTTGGGGAGCACGAGCTGGGTGTGGGGGCATGGGAAGGCGGGATGCCTGGGTTCCCACAGGCCTGTGGCTGAGTCACCAGGCAGCCATCTGGCTCCCATTAGCCCAGGGCGGCAGGGGGCTCTGTGGGGCGGGCCCTGTGGCTGGCTGGGGGCAGGGATGCTGGGACAGGGTATGTATGTGTGTGTGTGTGTGTGTGTGTGTGTGTGTGTGTGTGAGAGAGATGACTCAGGATCCATGATAACAGCCTGTGCGTATTTGGGGAGTGTAAACAGGAGAGGGGGGCGGAGAAGTGAAGGAAAGGAAAATTGTGGCTGGGCAGAGGGGGGCTGGGAGGGATGGGAAGTCCCCCCTTCCCATACCCTCCATGCCCAATCTAGCAGGCTCAATTATCCCCAGTTCTGCAGACATGCCCAGCCCTCCCCAGCCTGGGTCCTGAGGGAGACGTGGGTGCTGGTGGTCACCCAAGATCTCCCTCTGCCCGTGTAGCGACACTGCTCAGCAGTCAGTGTTCTGCTGCCCATAGCAGCCAGGCTTGGAGGATGGGGAAGAAGGGACTCAGGGTGTGGAGTGGGGGGACAAGCCCAGATAAAGGCTGAGAGAGAGAGGGAGGCAGTAACAGCACAGAGCTGAAAGAGTAGAGATATACAGGTAGAAAGAACAAGAGGCCCAGGGTAAAGTGGAAGGAGAAACAGGAAGTACTGAGCACAAGACAGCCACCCAGAGAGAGGCAGGGAAAGGCAGAGGTGCTCGGGGTCAGGTGCCACCCAGCCTAAGCTTGCACTGGAATTGACATGGCCAGCTCATCGCACAAAAGGCCTGCCAGTGGGGACACAGCCCAAGGCAGAGAGGGAGAAAGGGGGTAGGGCAGTGAGATACGGATAGGGGGAGAAACTCAGACAGCAAGAATGACTGAGGCAGGGGACAATAGGGAGAGGGAGAAAGATAGGGAACCCCAGTAGGGGGGCGTTGTCTGAGATGAGACGAGACCCAGTGAGGCTGGTGTGGGCAGGTGCTGTCCTGGTGTCCCCTAGAGAAAGAGTCACTGAGCCGGCCTGTGATCAGCTGCCTTGTTGGGATGAGGGACAGGGCAGGTGGCTGGCAGGAGGGTGGTGGCTATCAGTCCCCATCCAGCTCTGGGCTAGGCGCATCCTCAGGTTCCTCCTCATCAAAGTACCTCTCTTCCTCATCCCGAGCCACGATGTCCAAGTTGTCGAAGTCAGGATTGTCATCCACTGTGCTGCAGAGGAAGGAGGCCATGGGGTCAGTCTTTTTTTTTTTTTTTTTGAGACAGAGCCTCAAGCTGTCTCCCTGGGTAGAGTGCCGTGGCATCACAGCTCACAGCAACCTCCCAACTCCTGGGCTTATGCGATTCTCTTGCCTCAGCCTCCCAAGTAGCTGGGACTACAGGCACCCGCCACAACGCCCGGCTATTTTTTTTTTTTTTTTTTTTTTTGGTTGTAGTTATCATCGTTGTTTGGCAGGCCTGGGCTGGATTTGAAACCACTAGCTCTGGTGTATGTGGCTGGCACCTCAGCCACTTGAGCTACAGATGCTGAGCCATCAGGTCAGTCTTTATGGTACCCTGGGAGGCCCAGGTCAAGGGCCTGGACCCCCCCATCCTGAGGTCAAAGGCCATATGTTGGCCACTATAAATCAGAGCTGACTCTTTAAGGGGGATGGTAGGCCTCTTAGTGCTTAAAACAAAAGGAAATGTTTTCCAAGTCAGAGATCTTACATGCAACTCTGGTTTCTGTTAAAAAGCTGTAAGATGGGACCGGGTGCTTGGCTCAAGCCTATAATCTTAGCACTCTGGGAGGCCAAGGCAGGTGGATTGCTTGAGTTCACAGGTTTGAGACCAGCCTGAGCAAGAGAGAGACCCTGTTTCTAAAAAACAGCCAGGTGTTGTGGCAGGTGCCTATAGTCCCAGCTACTTGGGAGGCTGAGGTAAAAGAATTGCTTAAGCCCAAGAGTTTGAGGTTGCTGTGAACTATGATGCCACGGCACTCTACTAAGGGCCACAAAGTAAGACTTATCTCAAAAATGAATGAATTAATTAATTTAAAAAGCTGGAAGAGGCTAGGCCTCTAATCCTAGCACTCGGGGAAACCAAGGTGGGAGAATCACTTGAGCTCAAGAGTTTAACAACCTGAACAAGAGCGAGACTCAGTCTCTACTAAAAATAGAAAAAACTAGCCAGGTGTTGTGGTGGGCACCTGTAGTCCCAGCTACTTGAGGCTAAGACAAGAGGATCTCATGAACCCAGGAGACTGAGATGGAGATTGCTGTGAGCTATGATGATGTCATAGCACTCTACTTAGGGGACAGAGACTCTGTCTCAAAAAAAAAAAAAAGCACTACCAGGAACTTGTGTTGACACATCACTCATCTTCCTGAGGCAGGCAGTTCTCAAGTGGGTGATTTTGCCCTTCAAGGTATTTTGACATTTCAATTGTCACAACTTGGATCTAGTGGGTAGAGGCTAAGGATGCTGCTAAAGATCCTACCATACAGGGCAGCTGCCCACATCAAAGACCCACCTAGCCTAGAAGGTCAACAGTAGGGTCACTAGTTTGAGGATGAAGACTCACCCTGCTCTACCAGGCCCTCAGCAATTGCTCCAGTTATCCCAGCCACTCTGCTGTCCCTTGGCCACCTTAGGATTCTCCAACCTGCTACTGCCTGGCTGGAATGCTCTTCTGTCCACTTCCTGCAGGCCTTTTCTCACCTGTCACCTCCTCAGAGGCCTTCCCTGGCTACCATGTCATTCCCCACTCTCTCCTTACCCTGCTTTTTCTTCATGGCCTCCCCACCACCTGACGGTAGAAAATTCTTTATCTTTCTCACTAGTGTGGGACCCTTTGTGAGTGGGAAAGCCTTTCCTGGGTTTGGTTTCCTGCTTTGTTCCCCAGAGTCCAGACACAGCAGACGCTTTGCACATGTTGACTGAATGCACCAATGAGGGACACGCTGGGGCCACTGCTATCCCACAGTTGCCCTCCTGAGGGGACAGACTTTGGTCTCTACTACCACAGACTTCCTTGTGAGCCCCTGGGTTAGAAGTGGCAGTGGTGCCTACTTGCTGAGGGTTCCCCATGGCCCAGGCACCCATCTCACCACCATGTGGGGGAACTGAGGCTCTGAGCTGCCCTGTTCTGGCTGGAAGCAGATCATCCAGATTTGACTCAAGAGCCGGGGCCATCCCAGGATGGGCCCTCAATGCTGCAGTCAGGAGGTGCTGACTGTGGGCTGGGCCCCATGACATTGGCCATTGTGATGAGCCCACTGAGGGGTGCCTATTTGCTGTCACACAGTTCATGTGTTATTGGAGCTGATGTGAAATTAAAGAGGGTCCTCTGTTGCCAGGCCCAGTGTTTGGGACCACAAGGCCAGACTGCCCGAGATGATAAAATCATTTATCTTTGACTCTGACACATTACTCTCCTGCATCCTCTTTCCTGACAGGCAAATCCTTTTCAAAGCAGGGGAAGTGGTCCACGTGTCTCACCCCTTGAGTTATACTGGAGAAATGAACAACTGGCACCTGGCAGGGGTGTCAACCACAGGCCCCCACACTGGTCATTGACCCTGCCAGGGGTTACTCCCTATACCCTTTTCTCAGGACACCTGGGGTGATGGCAGCATATCAGGTGTCTGCCACTTGGCAGAATAGAAGTATTTCAGTGTTTCCTTTCATCAGTACTGAGCCACACGTCATTGCTGTTTAGTCCCCTCCTTATAGACGAGGTGACCAAGGCTCTGAGACAAGGCTAGTCCAAGGTCACCCAGCCTCTTCCTTTAGCTGTGTGACCCCAAGCCCCATCACCTGGAGCTGTTTCAGGGCCTTCTAATGTCACAAAGGGAGGCCCTCCACAGATGGGCATGGGAATCTAGCATACGGGCAAAGGCTGTGGAGTGCTGGGCTAGGGCATAGGGACGTGGGGCACAGAAGCACCTGTAGTCGAAGTCTCCGTCCTTGCCATCCAGGAAGCGCTGGTGCATCCGGCTGGTGAACTCCTCCCGCAAGATAAGCCTCTCCTCCGAGTCAGGAACCCAGGCCTCTGAATCTTTGCCTGACCCCTGGTCTGCAGCGAGATACCACAGGGGTGGTGTGAGTGAGGGTGCACTTGGCAGGCACTGAACACAGAGTTCACAGGAAGCTACTGCTTCTGTGCCCTGCCCTGTGTAGGTGGCACTTGGAACTGGCAAAGACTGGGCCAGCCCTGGTCCTGCCTTCCACTGGCATGTATCAAATACATGTTGACAATACAGTACTCTGGAGACTGTGGACCAGGGTCAGGATCTGAGAGCTGCAGGGTGGAAGAAAGGTATTCCTGGCAGAGAGAAGGAGAGGAGCAAAGGTCTGGAGGTGAGGGGTCACTTGGCACCTTTAAGGACTGAGACAGGTATGCTTGAGAGGTTGGAAGGGCTCACAGGGTAGAGGGTTGGGCCAGGCAGGAGAGGGACAGGATGTCTGCTTTTATAGGTTGGGGGCCTGGCCTACTGTCAGAGACACACAGGCCTGGGGTGTCTGAACAGTGGGATCTCCCTGCTACTGGTCCTCACCTTCCTCATCACTGTCTTCCTCTTCTTCCTCTTCCTCTAAGCAGGCCTCCTCCTCCTCCTGCTGCTGGAGCAGCCGTTGCTGCAGCTCTCTCTCCTGGTAGGACTGGAGCAGTAGGTCAGAGAGCGGGCAGGCGGGTCTGCCAGGGCAGCTGGGCTTGGGGAGCTGGTGGGTCGGGGCCCTGGCACTGAGCTCCTCCTGTGTGAGGTACTGCCCAATGTACTGTTCATACAGCAGTGGGGCCCGGAACCGCATCTGCTCGTCACTGAAGTACTCGCCCCCTGCACAGAGGAGAGGTATGGTGGGCATGGGATAAGCGTGTATCATGCTTGTGGGAAAGACAAATACACACAAGTCCAAGTGTGTATGTGCACATGACTGGACCTGAATCTACCCGTGTATTTGTGTGTCCAAGCATGTATGCACGGGGAGACCCAGCTACAGTCTACCTCTGAGGCACTGGTGGTCAGGAGTACAACTATGTCTGGGCAGGGTCCACACACTTCTGCCCTTGGTTATGTGCACAGTCCGATGTACACACATACCTTCCCCTGGGTGCACAGTGCACACACAGAGGTACCCGTGTGTCTGGGAGTCAGCATGCAGGACCATGCAGGCAGGGTGTGCCATCTGCAGGCTGTGTGTGCCCTCATCTGGCTGCCAGTGGAAATGCCTGGACATACCTGTACTGTTGGGCATGTCTGTGAATACACCTGTGTGGGTCAGGCATGTGTGTGTGGAGGTCAGGTGAGACATCTACTAATGTTGGTGTCCCCAGAGAGAGTAGGGTCTTCTTGGTGGCAGAAGACTCCAGATCTGACCTCTCCCCAGAGTGCTCCTCTCTGCAGCCATCCCCAGGTGGGCCTGACTTCCCCCCCCCAACCGCCCTTCTGAAGCCTGGGTTCTTCACATCTACCCTGGCTGCCTATTCCTGCAAGAGTGGCTCTGTCCCTCGGATATGTCAGACCTGTCCTGCCTCTCCCCTCTGAATCAGCCCTGGCTTCTGTAGCACCCTGGGCTAGGACAGTCCTTGTCCTGGTTGGCTTCCCAGTTCTGCTAGCTCTTTTACACCAGCTATTTCTAGGGTTATTACATTCAGTTTCTATCCTTCCATCTCCCTGGCTTAGATTGTTACCTTCTCTCTTTCTGTGCCCTCAGTTTCTTTTCCTCTGTTTTACCCCTATCTCTCTATCCTTTCTGTTTCTGCGCCTAATGTACCTCATTCACTCATTCCTTCTCCCCCTCACCCCAAATACATCCCTATGTCTTACTCTTTGTGCATCAACCTCTCTACAGCTTGTACTTTCTCCCTAGTTAAGATCTCAATTTACTTTGCTTCATTTGCTCTCATCTTTTAACTTTGGTTCTGCTATCTTTGGTCACAGAGAAGCTTTTAATTCTGTTGCCGTCAAAATGGTATCAATGTTTTCTTTCAAGGTTCTCATGTGTGTGTCTTGTTCAAGGATTGTGTGTCCCCAGGGTCTTAAACTTCCCTCCAATGCCTTTGTCTATGGTGTGAGGTAGGGATGCTATGTTCTTTAGGAATAACCAAGTATCACAGAACTGGGTACTATGTCCTAGCCCTACTGATCTGAAATGCCACTTCTTCCATCATTTATTAAATTCTGATCCCTTCTGTCAGTCTCATTCTTCTTTTTTTTTTTTAGACAGAGTCTTGTTTTGTCACCCTTGGTAGAGTGCTGTGGCATCACAGTTTACAGCAACCTTAAACTCTTGGGCTCAAGTGATTGTCTTACCTCAGCCTCCCAAGTAGCTGGGACTACAGCTACTATAGCCGCCACGATACCTGGCTATTTTTAGAGATGGAGTCTCGCTTTGGCTCAGGCTGGTCTCAAACTCCTAAGCTCAGGCAATCCACCTGCCTCAGTGGGATTACAGGCATGAGCCCATCAGTCCCATTCACTTCCCGTGAGCCCCTGTCTGTCTCTATCCATCTCTCTCTTACTTCACAATTTCTGACTCAGTTCCTCCCTGTGCTCCTGGCTCCTTGTTCTCAAAATGTATCTCCCAGAATCTCTGACTTTGTTCTTGCATTTTTGTTTCCTGCTCCCTCTACCTCAGTCTCCCTTGCATGCCCCATTCTGGCTCAGTCTCCCCTCCTCCCCATCTATGTCTGCCCTTGCCCATCTACTGCCCATACCTTGGATCAGCTCTCGAAGGGCAGCATAGCGCCGATTACGCAGTCGGGTACGCAGAGTTCGGGGCCGGGCAGTACCCTGATGGGCCACCTCAGCACAGTAGAAGTCTGCACGGTGGTCACCACGTAGGTGGCCAAAGCAGGCCAGGTGCTCCTCTCTGAGGCCTGTGCGGAAACGCTCCAGGAACACCAATGGCTTCTCGTGGTACAGCTGGCCTAGGATGGCCACCTTCTCCCGTTCCGTCAGATCAGGTTCACCCTGTTGCTGGCTGCACACAGGCAGGCGGCTGGCAGCCACAGCGTGCAGCATGGCACTCACCGCTGCATTTTCAGCCCTGGGGGCATTGTTGTCCGGGGTCCCTGGTACTCCCTCAGCTGCTTCTACCTTGTCCTGCGGTCTAGATGGGATTGGTGTCCAGCTCAGCTCCCCCCAGTGCCCAGGTCTGGGCTCTGTACAGCCTGTGAGGGACGGGGTGCTTTATTAGTTTACATGTGGGAGTGGGGGATGCGGAAGGGAAGGGATTGGGTAGAAAGGGACTGGGTGCTCAGTTACCCAGTCCATATTTACTGAGCATCTACTACATTCTGGGCACTGTTCTAGGCTCTACAGATAACACAGTATGCAAAAAGTTGACATTTTAGTGGAGGACACAGATAATTATCAACATACTTACTGAAAATATATAATGTGTTAAGTGTTTCCCAGAGTTATGCAGGAAGACAAACAGGAAAAGAGGAGGGACTGGGGAGAGGCTACAATTTTAAATGGAAGGGTCAGAGAAAGCTTTGTCTAAATAGCGACATTTGAGTAAAGACCTGAGGTTTTGAGGAACTGAGTCATGACCTTTCTTGAGGAACAGAGTTCTAAGTAGAGAGACCAACTAATGCAAAGGCCCTAAGGCCTGATTTAATTGTTCCACTTAATTCCTTGGCTTTTCACTCGTTCACAAAATCATTAATACATTCACTAACTTGTTCATTCATTCACTCACCCTCTCTTATGCATTCACACATTTAGACAACTCCTCTTCAGCAACCATAAATCTATGTGAGGCCCTAAGTCAGGGAATCCTGAGGATCCATGGAAGGAATCCAATCCAGCTTCTCTCAGGGAGCAGCCAGTCTGATGTGGGAGACAGTCAAAAGCAAAGATAATACAGGTAAAGATAATAGGAAAGCTGATTGCCTGTTTCCCATGAATGGTGGGAACTGGAGCAAGCAAGAAATAAGTGAAGACAGAAAGTAGAGATAACACAGTGAAGACAGAAAGTAGAGACAACACCTTCAGGTAGCTTAGCTGGGAAGGGGAGGGGAGAGGGGGCGACGGTTACAGGTGTAGTGGGTTTCAAAAAGGATTTCTATTACTGAGGCAGGAGAAGATTGATCTAGACAAGGGTACAGAGGAGGGGATGGAAGGGTAGGAAGATGCTCAGGTGGCCAAGTGGACAAGCCATGGGGCTGAAGGCTGGGGGGTAAGAGAGGGCTCCAGGATAAGGGTCAGGGCTCTGGCCAAGGGAATGGTCCAACTGCTGACACATGGGCCTCTAGACTCCTTAGGAGAGAAGTGCTGGGCTGGAGATAAAGAGTTGGTGTCATCAGGGTCAAGACAAGAACTAAAGTTTAGGGAAATGAGAGGTGGGGGAGGGATGAGAAGAGGAGAGGGGCCAGGAAAAAGCACTAAATAGATGGGAAGAGGACATGCCTTTGAAGCTAAAAACTGATAGCCAAAAGATAACTACATGCTAATGCATTGAATCTGTGACTGTTACCTTAAATTATGGGTGAAGGGGAGAAAGGATCTTCACAAATATGATGAAATCAAAAGATGGAGAATATCCTCGATTAACCAGGGTGGGCCCTAAATGCAATCACAAGTGTCCTATATGAAACATCGAGAGGGCAATGTGAAGATGGAAGCAGAGACTGGAGTGATGTGGCCACAAGCCAAGAAATTCCAAAGGCCAATGCTGGCTGGAAGATGCAAGGAACAGGTCTGAGAGCCTGTGGAGGAGCATGACCCTGCCGACACCCGGATTTCAGCCCAGTTATACTAATTTCAGATTTAGGGCCTCCAGAACAGCAAGAAAATAAATTTCTGTTGTTTTAAGCCACCCAGTTTGTGGTACTTTGTTAAAGCTGCCCTAGGAAACTAATCTAGGGACTGAGAAGGAGCAGCCTGAGAGACAGGAAGGAAATCAGGAAGCATGGTCAGAAGCAAAGGGAGAACCTCTAAGAAGGATGAAGGGGGTCCATGGCACTGAATTCTAGTCTATGACAGTAAGAAAAAAACCTGAATGGTCATTTAACTACATGGAGTGGGGAGGGAGAGGTAGTTACTGGGAACCCTTATCAGAGCAGTTTCTGAGCGTAAAAGCCAGAGTTCAGTGAATGGGAAATGAAGAAATGGAGACATGTATACATGAGTCTTTGGAAAAAACAGATGGTGAATGGAAGGCAGCATGGGGCTAAGGGATAGAATTTTTTATTCTAGTTTTGTTTTTTTTTCTTACGGAGAATTTCATACACCCGCAGAAGTAGAACGTACGACACCCTCCCCCGACCTCCACATACCCGTAATCCGGCTTCTACAATGATAATTCTTGGCCGTCAGGGTTTCCATAAACTTCCCAACCACACCTCCCCCCACATCAGATTACTTCGAAGCAGTACGTAATTTTAAAATAAGCAAAACAAAAGCATTTTAGATACTGATGGAAGGCATCAGGGGAAATAAAAGAGATTGAAAATGCAAAGGAGAGAGATAGGGGAGACATAACTGGAGTAAAGACAATGAGGCAGAATGGGGGAAGGAAAGTTAGAATGAAATGTGGGGGCTGTAGAGTTAGCGCGGGACAGGACGAGGGTTAGCTTTGGGCAAGGGGAGGCTCAGGCCCAAGGAAAGTGCAAACATTGGTCTGAGAAAGTGGGAGAATTAGCCCAGCGTCGGGGAGAGAGGTTTACGTTAATTTGAAAGCTTGGTAAGGACAGGGGTTGGCCAGTAACTGAGAAGAGATTAATTTCAGGGGAAGGAATAGTGGGAAAGGAGGTCAGCTTGCAACAAGAAAGGCTACAATCTAGACAAAGTGGCAGAGCGCACAGGTAAGGCTGACCAGAGGTGTACCCTTATAAACAATCCTCCTTTGCGTTCCCGGGGAATCATTTCCTAGTGACACCGCAGCCACACCCTCCCTCCGCCTCCGCGTGGCCAGGACCTCACCCTCATCAGGTTCTTTTGCTGCCGCCGCGGCCGCTACGGCTTTCATCCTGATGCTCTTCGACTTCTCAACTGCCGTGGAAGCTTCCGCACGCCAACTTCGACCCTACGCCCTCCAAAGCCACTTCCGGCCGAGTTTGTTCCTGGAGCCGGGTGTCCACTGCGCCTAGGCACCAAAGTTCCGGCCGGAAGAAAGAGCTTCCCACACGCAAGCGTGCCCCTTTCGGGCTCCGCCCACCACAGCCGGAAAGGAAAAGGGCGCTGGGTGCGTGAAGTCCTTTGGCCTCTGCTGTCTGGAGTTGTTGGCAAGTCACAAGGGGCCCGAACCAATGTTCGTTTGTTCACTGCTGTGACTCCAGCAGCGCTTATTTTGGGATGTTTGAACGACCTCCTTTGAGAGCCTGACCCTGTTATACTTGATTTAGTCCCCAGTCTACTCTTTTCTCCACCACCTCAGGGGTATTTACTAAGCCTTGACTCTTACTTCCGTCATCATACTCAGTACTTGGCTGGCAATGAGATGGGTGAGATCAGAGCTAGAACTTCCCATTTTGTGTTGTCAGGACATGGAAGAAATCTGCAGATGTGAAGGCAGTTGTCCTGATTTGCCCTATACAATAGGTAGGGCCTCATGTTTAACTTCTGTACGGTCAGGGCATAGGAACGTAGTCGTAGTTTCGAAGACCATGTTTAGGTTGAGAAGATTTGAGATTATGACTCCTCATGCAAAAATTCCCTATATACCTGCATTTTCTATGACAGGCTCATGGCATTTGTAGGTTTCAAAAAGGATTTGCGACTCTGCCTCCAGAGTCCATCTAATGTTCAGAAAGGCAGCAGAGGCTGGGTACCTGTAGCTCAGTGGTAAGGGTGCCGGCCACATGTACTGGGGCTGGTGGGTTCAAACCAGGCTCGGGCCTGCCAAACAAAACAATAGTTGGGGATTGTGGCGGGCGCCTGCAGTCCTAGCTATTTGGGAGGCTGAGGAAAGAGAATCACTTGAGCCCAGGAGTTTGAGGTCACTGTGAGCTATGACGCCATAGCACTCTACAGAGGGCCCCAAAGAGACTGTCTTAACCACACACACACACACACAAAGATTCAAAAAGGCAGAAAGGTAGAGCCATTGAGGTCCCTAGGTGCTAGACTAGGTCACGTAGAGCCTCATAAGCCACATTAAGTACCTTAACTTCCTTATACAGAAAGTGTGCAAGGGGCTCAAGGGATTGCAGATAAAAGATTTATGAGGAAGCTGTTGTAATAATCCAAAGGCTGTGGTAGAGAGCAGAGGAAGAACTTCCCTTGCTTTTCTCAACAGATCCATAGATGTGGAAACCAAAGGGGTCCCTATTTGCCATACTAGATAGATGTGGACAGATTACACTTCAGCGGTTACCAGAAGTGGCCAGCAGAGGGTGGTGTTGTCCAGCACATGAACCTACAAGGACTGGGACTTCCCACAGAAGAGGCCCTTAGGCCGTCTGAGCCTGCCTTCTGGGCCGCACTCTAGAGTCCCTTAAAGCCACCAACCTTGGCCTTTTCTTGTGGTCAGATGCCTCCATACTTTGAGACAAAAGTCTCACCTGGGTGTATCAGGCTGGTGCCTTAACCACTGAGCTACAGGTGCCAAGCCCTCACTCCAGACTTTTGAGACTGATTGCCTTTGAGCTTCGGTGAGAGGAGCTGGGGCTGAACTGGCCTCCCCTGTAATCCCACATTGTCCCTCACAAGGTGCCAGGACATAGCATGTAAGGGAATGAAGAAATAAATGAAGTTGCTAAGGAAGGAGGGCAATGGGCAGTGGGGATACAGTCTGAAACCCAAATCCTTTACCTTGGCTCACTCCAATCATTTTTTAATTATTCCTCTTTCTAGGATGCCCTCCATTCACACACCCCAGGTTCTCACAGCTGACCACCTGGGGCTGGCATTGATGACAGATCTGTTATCTCTAGAGTGGGAGCTTCAGGACTGCTTTGGCCATACTATGTCTCCAGCACTGTCAGAACAGCTGAAGAACAGAACAGGTGCCCAACATATACTGGCTGAAAAATGAAGCTCCAGGAGTCCCTATTAGCTTGGGGACCACCGATGGGAACTATCCTAATACAGCACACAGGCCAGGACAGAGGTGGTTAATCCATCTCAGCAATTATCATGAACAAACCAGCACACGTCTCTACCCCATCAGTACCACCCCATCCCTCCACCTAGGAACCTACTCCCTGCCTTTTTTTTTCTTAAAAGACAGAGTCTCACTTTGTCACCCCTGGTAGAGTGCCGTAATATCATAGCTCACAGCAACCTCAGACTCCTGGGCTCAGGCAATTCTCTTGCCTCAGCCTCCTGAGTATCTGGGAATACAGGTGCCCACCACAATGCCCTGTTACTTTTAGAGGCAGGGACTCGCTCTAGCTCAGGCTGGTCTCAAACTCGTGATCTCAAGCCATCTGCCCACCTCGGCCTCCCAGAGTGCTGGGATTACAGGCATGAACCACTATGCCAGGCCCTCCATGCCTATTAAGAAATTTCTAGAGGGATCTTGGACAGTGAGTAGGGAACCAGTGAACCACTTTAAAAATGGACTTTAAACCAGGGGCCCTTGATTTAAGGGGGGGGGGGGGGAAGGACCTAAATTTGGGTCAGAAACACAAATCCCTCAGTGTTTGTTTAATGAATAATTTCCCTTGAAAGGGCCCCTACCCCAATTAAAGGCCAACTGCAGTAACACTTCAGGGTTTTGACCCTGCTTTCTTCCTGCTAGGAGGTGCCATGTCATTTATTGAAAGAAAACAAAACAAAACAGGGCAAACACAGTTTCTTAATAAGTGCAGTTTGTTGAAATCCTGTTAAAACATACGGGGTCAAGGGGAAGTAAAAATAATCAGAGGATCACTGTGGGAAAAACTTTTGGGTCTGGCACCTGGGAGACCAATGAAGAAGCAGCAGGAGAAACTTCAGGTTCTAAAGGGAAGGAGCCTCCCCAACCTCCCCTTCTTCCCTCTCACCCACTTAATCCCCACCAGAAACTACCAAGAGGCCTGGAATAAAAGGTTTCAAGTTCAATAGTCACACTCTCTCCAAATACAAAAAGCAGTTACAATTCAACTGAACACAAAAGCTTGTGTGCAAAGTTATGGGGAACTGAGACATTGTATAAAAAGTTAGGTTAATGATTCTGTGGTTTTGTTTTTTATGTTTTGTTTTGTTGAGGGTGTGGCTCTTC
>CAUYPK010040477.1:0-13617 GCA_963574355.1 Loris lydekkerianus | reverse complement strand
GTGCTGTGTCTGCCCCATTGATCCTTGGGGGAGTTGATCTACTCTGATTATTCATATTGCCAGAGTTTTTCTGTTGATTTCGCCTCATGATTGTTTTTCACCGTTGCCTCTGGCCATCCTCAGAGTTGGGGAGGTGTCTCTCCAAGTTTAGACCCCAGCGGGATCACTCTATTTTTGCTGGATCTTTGTAGGGAGTGATCCTGTACAGTTTCTCTGGGGCTTCTCCAGCTAGGGAGTTCTGGTTGTGGAAGCAGCTCCAGTGTGTGACACACCAGCAACAGGACTGGCGGTGGTGGTCACGGTTCTGGGCGTCCCTGGTGCCCAGTGACTTTGGCACAGAGAGCCCAAGGCTCAAGCAGTCTCTGGCCAGGAGAAGGGCTCTGCGCAGAGGCAGGGAGGGCTCCAGAGGGCACGCAGCTACCAGAGTCCCTGGGCAGATGAACAGGCTAGTGTGGAGGCTGGGAGGACACAGGAGGGAGGACACAGGTTTGCATGGCTCCCACAGTTCCTATTCAGGGAATGCAGAGGCCCGGTGGGTGCGGGTCACCAGTCGGGGGTTATTGCACAGTTCTTATGGAGGTCTGGGTGGTCCCAAGCCCAGGAGTTTGAGGTTGCTATGAGCTGTGATGTAACGGCACTCTACCTAGGGCAACCGCCCAAGGCTCCAGTGTGCCAAAACCATCTCACTCTGCCCCTAAGGATTAAGGCTGTAAGGCAGCTCACTCCCCGTCTTTAGGCTGCTCAGTCACTAGGTTACTTTGTCCCACCTGATCCTTGCTCTTGGACCCTGAGGGCAGAGCTTGCTGGGGCAGTTCTTTCACAATGGCTTCCTGTGTCAAGCTCAGTGGCTCAGTCTGGGATCCCAGACAATGCCCAAAGTTCTCCACACTCCTGCTCAAGTCTCCCTAAGGCAGTTCAACTGAGTGCCAAGTCCAAGAACACCAAAACAGTTCACAGGTAAGGCCCTTCCAGTTTGTAGTCTCAGTGCTGCTTATACTCACGGCTGCCGGCGTGATTAGGTCGATCAAACACACGCATCCACTTGCCAGTTCTCCACTGTTTTTGTCCTCATCTTGGGGTCCAGAAGTCCCTTGCTGGCTCCCTATATCCTCAAAGGGATGATTATAGGCAGATCCCCCAGCCAGAGATGCCTGGAGTCCTGTCTCCCCAGACTTGCTGTGCTCAGTTGCAGGGAAGCTGTTACTCGGCCGCCATCTTTAATCCTCTCTTCCTCTTAAGGCTTTTTAATCTTACATCCTCAACCACTTTACAAAAGGGAATAGCAAACTGGGAATTGGAAAGATTTTTTGCAAATAGAAGCAATGTGAATGTTATTTTTAAATTGCCTCATGACTACTTTTTAAAATCTGATTACAGGCAGTCCCTGGGTTACAAACAAGGGGATATGGGTGTTTTCGTAAGTTGCATTTGTATGTATGTTGAAATAGTTACATTGATCTGTTACCTGGAATAGCACAATTTGTAAGTGCAAGTTGTATGTCAGTCAGGTGTTTGTAACTTGGGGACTTCCTGTTCTCTTTCTGAGATGTCAGTCAGGGAGGATGGCACATCAGAGTAATAGCTGGAGATTAAAAGCAGGAGCATATTTCTTATCATATGGTGCAACTGAGTAGCAGTATCAATAAAAGGGGGTCTTGAGAATAACAACGGAGTTCCTCAGCCATGTGAACTGGGGGTACACAATAAAAATTTATTTGAACCCATTTAAGGATCTTGTAAGGTTTCAAACAGTATCTGACAATAGTGACATACAGAACAACTCCACAGCTGTTATTCATAATAAGCACTTACAAATATAAGAAAACTATTTGGCCATGGATCATGGGAGTTTTAAACAAATACATATCTAGAAGGCAGAACTTATGTTGTAAATTTTATGCAAGGCCCTCAGAAATCTACTTACAGTAAACAGCAGTCAACATTTGCCATTTACTTCTACCTAACTTTGCAAACTGGTGTTGAAGAACATGTGCTTGGTTTTGTACTTGGGAAGTCATCATCATATTCATGCAAAGTAATAAAATAATAATAAAGATTTAGATGCTCCTTGAGAGAACCACAGATATAGTAAAAATGATGATAGGCTCGGTGTCTGTAGTTCGAGCAGCTAAGATACCAGCCACATACACCAGAGTTGGCAGGTTTGAATCCAGTCCAGGCCTGCAAAACAACAACAACTACAACCAAAAAGTAGCCAGGCGTTGTGGCAGGTGACTGTAGTCCCAGCTACTAGGGAGGCTGAGGCAAGAGGATTGCTTAAGCCAGGAGTGGAGGTTGCTGTGAGCTTTGATTTCACAGTACTCTACCCAGGGTGACAGCTTGAGGCTCTGTCTCAAAAAAAAAAAAAAAAGATGATAAAGATCAGCGTTTCTGTTAAGAATCAGAAACAAAAACAAAATATTTCTGGCTCTAAAATGATGTTTCTTTAAGATTTTGAAGACATCTGGAAGATGGAGTCCATTACTGTACCTTTCATAAATTTGTTTTTCAATTGTCTTGTCTCTCTTCTCCTCTCCCAGCCTACAAGAACAAATGAGAAGTAAAAGCAAACATCTGAATATAATGAATGACAAAGGAAGAAGTAAACTTGGTCGAGTTACTTGACTTGAACCAAAATGTCATGGTTTATTTTAACTTCTGGATCTTTTAGCTTAAATTTAAACAGTGTAAAACCATAGTCTCTAATATTGCTTTTAAAATGTCATAGGTGGGTATCATATTGAAATAAAGATTTTCATTCAGTAGGTGTGGGATGTGTGTGACCTGAGAGGTTTTGTTTGTTTTATTTTTTAATTTAGAGATGGGACTTCACTATGTTGCCTGGGCTGGTCTCTTGAACTCCTGGGCTCAAGCAATCCTCCCACGTAGCTGGGACCATAGGCACAAGCCACCATGCCTGGCTTCTCGGGTGATATTTATGTTTCTGATCCATGGACTACATTTTATTTTATTTTATTTTATTTATTTATTTATTTATTTATTTATTTATTTATTTATTTATTTATTTTTTGAGACAGAGTCTCAAGCTGTTGCCCTGGGTAGAGTGCTGTGGCATCACAGCTCACAGCAACCTCCAACTCTTGGGCTTAAGTGATTCCCTTGCCTCAGCCTCCCAAGTAGCTAGAACTACAGGCACCTGCCACAAGGCCTGGCTATTTTTTGGTTGCAGTGTCATTGTTGCTTAGCAGACCTGGGCTGGGTTGGAACCTGCCACCCTAGGTGTATGTGGCTGGCGCCCTTGCCGACTGAGCTACAGGCGCCACCCCATGGACTACATTTTAATAACAGGTAACTAGATTTTAGAATACAGTAGGTCCTCAAATGATGTCGTGTTGTTCAATGTCATTTCACTACAACATTAATGAGAAAAGAAATCTATTCCCAGCTAGGGGTACTGTCAGTGTGGAATTTGCACATTCTTCCCATGTCTGATTAGGTTTCCTCCCACATGCCTGGTATGTTAACTGGCATATTTAAATGGTCCTAGTCTGAGTGAGTGTGGGTGTTAGCTTATCCTGGAATGGAATGAAGTCCTTTCTAGGGTTGTTCCCACCTTGTGTCCTGAACTCCCCAGGATAGGCTCCAGGTACGCTCCACACTACACTGGAATAAGTGGGCTGGAAAATGAATGAATAAATAAATACAAATTATTGTAAAATAAAAATTTATCATAAAGTATAAGATAATCATACAGATTTATGGGAACAAATGATGTAGTGCTCACCAAACCCTCCTTATTTGTTATTGTTTGTTTTTGAACAGCATGGAGGGAAGAAGTATTCCCTAAATTTTTTGCCTTGCAAAACATTTCTTTCTTTCTTTTTCTTTTTTTTTTTTTTGAGACAGAGTCTCAGTATATTGCCCTGGGCAAAGTGCTGTGGCATCACAGCTCACAGCAACTCAAACTCTTGGGCTTAAGTGATCCTCTTACCTCAGCCTCCCAATTAGCTGGGACGACAGGCGCCCACCATTAACACCCGGCTGTGGGTTTTTTTTTTTTTTCTTTTTTCTTTTTTTGTAGTTGTCGTTGTTTAGCAGGCCTGGGCTGGGTTTGAACTTGCCAGCCCCTGGTGTATGTGGCTGGCACCCTAGCCACTGAAACATTTATTTCTTGATTTAACTCACCACCACTATGACCACTGTCACTCACTGATTCACCAAAAATCTGGTAAATAAGTATCCTACTTGTTTATCTTTCTTAAATGTATGCATAGCACACATTTATTTCAATGTTTCATATTTAAAGTATTTTGCCTTTTTAAAAAAATAAATCTTTTATTATTATTAATTAATTAATTTATTTTTTTGCAGTTTTTGGCCGGGGCTGGGTTTGAACCCACCACCTCCGGCATATGGGGCCGGCGCCCTACTCCTTTGAGCCACAGGTGCCATAAACACATAGATAATGTATATATTAATGCATTTATGGGGTACAATGTGCTGATTTCATATAGGAGCACTTACATCACACTGGTTAATATATACCTCATCTTGTTTACTTAATTATTGTGTTAAGACATTAATACTGGCCCATGGTTCTTTATTTAGATGTCTGGTGATATTCTTGTGACCAAAAATAAGTTAGAAGTTAGTTATCATGTATAGCAATCAGCCTATAGTAAAACTGGTTTCCTTATACTTCATTTCATTTAAAGTCACAGTTTCCAAGAACCTGTTGATGTTGTTAAGTAAGGACTTACTGTGTCATCAGTTCCTTAAGATGCTTAAAGAATAGAGTTGCTCTTGTCTGGTTATTGCAGCGTGAGCAACCATGAGCAGCAAAGTCTCTCGCGACACTCTCTACGAGGAGGTCCTGCAGAGGAACAGCATAAGTTCCGGAAGTTTTTGAAAACGGTGGAGCTGCAGATCAGCTTGAAGAACTATGATCCTCAGAAGGACAAACGCTTCTCTGGCACCATCAGGCTTACGCCCACTCCCCGTCCCAAGTTCTCAGTGTGTATCCTGGGGGACTAGCAGCACTGTGACAAGGACAAGGCTGTGGACATTCCGCATGTGGACATTGAGGCGCTGAAGAAACTGAACAAAAGCAAGAAGCTGGTCAAGAAGCTGGCCAAGAAGTATGATGCCTTTTTGGTCTAAGAGTCTCTTATCAAGCAGATCCCATGAATCCTTGGCCCTGGTCTAAATAAGGCTGGCAAATTTCCTTCCCTGCTGACCCACAATGAAAACATGGTGGCCAAAGTTGATGAGGTGAAGTCCACAATCAAGTTTCAGATGAAGAAGGTTCTGTGTCTGGCCTTGTGAAGATGACAGATGATGAGCTGGTGTACAACATCCACCTGGCTGTTAACTTCTTGGTGTCATTGCTTAAGACAAATTGGCAGAATGTCTGGGCTTTATACATTAAGATTACCAAAGGCAAGCCCCAGCACCTGTATTAAGGTACATTGTAATAAACACTAATGATGCCCCCCTCCCCTAAAAAAAAAGAAAAGAAGAGTTCTGTGGCTAGTAAGTTAGGAATCACTGCATCCTGTCTCGTCCTCTTGGACAGTTATGATTGACATCGGCATATTTAAAAAGCTCTGGAAAACATAAGGTTCTGTAAAAAGACGACATCTTGAGCTTTGATCTGATGCCCATTTTCCTAATTTAAATGATAAATCTCATAGATCTCCCCCCAACTTTTTTTTAATAACACATTAAAATCGAGGGGAGTTCGAGTTCTATGGTACATACTTTGAGAGACACTGACCCCAAGAAGAATATGCCTTAATTAATTCATTACTCAAAAGTCTATTTTCAGAAAAATTATTATATCACACTTTTGAAAGAAGGGTAAGAAATAATGGACTTAATTGTACTTAGTGGAAAAGAGTATTTATTGTCCTCTAGGACCTGTATTAACTCTTCTGAGATTTAGCTGGAGTGGGGCAGCAAGATGTAACAATAGTTATTATGCTTCTTTCACAACTATAAAACATAACATGATAGAGGAATTGGCAAACTATAGCCATTGTGGCCAGTTTTTGTATGGAGTTAAAAATTTGCTTTCTATTTTTAAATGGTTGAAAAAAATCAAAATAAGAATACAATTTTCTGAGAAAATCATGTGGATTTCAAATTTCAGGGTTTATAGGTAAAGTTTTGTTAAAACACAGCCCCACTGAGTCATTTATGCTGTACAAAATCCCATTTTGGGCCCATAAAATCTCATGTCCTCCACCTGGATTAATCCCATGTTTGGCTAAGATGATTTTGTGACCTCTGTCCAACTGATCTTTAGCTAAGAAGCTCTTGTGACCTCTGCCCAGATGATTCTCTTGAGCAATCTTCTGTGGCACAAAGGACAAGAGACATCCCTGCCCCTCCTGACTGCTGGCCTGAGGCAGGGATGAAGGTTACAGTTCTCAAAATTTGGGGGAGACAGAAAATATTTTTGCCAGTTTGGGGGGGGCAATTCCCTCTGTCACATATTCCCTACTGTCAATTTTACCCTTCCATAACTATGGAAGAGGAGAAATGTAGTACTTACCTCAGGGTGCTAGGAAGGGTTGTTCATAAACTATTTCTCACGGGCTGAACTTAAGCCTGCTTCTAAAGGGCTACCCTAATCAGAGGAGGGCAAGCGTGATACTTTATTCCACTTTCGGTGGGTTCCATGTAATTTATTTTCATTCTAGATGTTGGGCTTTACTTACTTGCTGAGTTACCTCTGCTACAAAGGAAGGTCCGTTATCATTCAGGTTCCTACTAGGGGTTCGCTCAAAGAAGCTCATGGTTGATCAAGGATGCTGTGTAGCATATCCAAGTGTAGATGGCTGGCAGCAAGGATTCTCCAGATGGACCCCACCAAGGAGTGGCCAAACATGGTGGTTCCTTGAGGAGGAGCTGCTGAGCTGCCTCTGCAGCCGCCTGCCCATGGTGCCCACCACCCGCATACTGTCCTCCACCTGTGTGGCCTGTTTTCCTGGTCTGCTGATTCCCATCATCCAGTTGTCCTTGAGGTTCGTTCCTACTCCGTGTTGGTATGCATGTGCAGGAACTCTGCAATGGCCCTGTTCTGGGAGGAGCCTATCTTGGAACTTTAGATTCTCTCTCCATTTGGGTAGGACAAGCCTCTACACAGCTGGGGCAGGAGATTTTTTTTTTTTTTTTTTTTTTTTTTTTTTTTTTGCGGAAACTTGGAAGGGGTGGAGTTTCACATTCTGTGTGAGTCACAGATGAAACTCATGAGACAGATAAATCCAGGGAAATTAGCAGAAGAATCTGTGAAGGCACTAGACAGGCGTCCTCAAACTGCGGCCCGCGGGCCACATGAAGCAGTGTGAATTGTATTTGTTCCCGTTTTGTTTTTTACTTCAAAATAAGGTATGTGCAGTGTGCATAGGAATTTGTTCATAGTTTTTTGTTTTAAACTATAGTCTGGCCCTCCAACGGTCTGAGGGACAGTGAATTGGCCCCTTGTTTAAGAAGTTTGAGGACGCATGCTCTAGAACTTTAAAAGCTGCATAATTGAGTAGTTCAAGACCTTCTTACTTAGATTTCCAGAGAAAAAGGGAAGAAGCAGGTGATAACTTGCTTACATAATCAATAAATATTTGCTGAAAGTTCCAATTAGATATAAAGAGTTAAGTTCTGCTGTTCTACTGCACAGTAGGGTGACTATGATTATCAGTAAGATATTGTATACACACA
The DNA here is from genome assembly GCA_963574355.1 of Loris lydekkerianus. Classification (NCBI taxonomy): domain Eukaryota; kingdom Metazoa; phylum Chordata; class Mammalia; order Primates; family Lorisidae; genus Loris; species Loris lydekkerianus. The sequence continues at coordinate 5,937 of CAUYPK010040477.1, read as the reverse complement.
TATTGCAAAACAGCTAGAGGAGTTATGAATGTTCTCACCATAAAGAAATCACCAGAAAGTGATGGATATACTAACTACCCTGATTTTATCATTATCCAACATATACATGTATCAAAACATCAAATTGTGTCCCATAAATATGTATAATTAAATTAAACTAAAAAAGAAAATAAATTCTTTAAATAAATTTTCTAATATTCTTTAAACAAATAAATTTTCTAAAATAAATATTTAAAATTTAAATTTAAATAAATTTTCAATTAAAAAAGAAAATAAATTAAATCTTTGTTGAATGGAGAGCTTGCACAAGTTACTATACCTCTCATTTCCTCTTCTAGCAAATGGGGACAAAAAACCTACTTCTCAGCACTGTTGTGAGGATTAAATTCATTAAGTGTGTATTCCCATATTTGGCACATAGTAGGGGCTCAACCACTGGCTGAATTATTGTCCTTGTTACTCTAGTCCATTATTCCAAGCATAGTGTCAAGTACATGGCTGGTGATTCAAAATAGAGAAATGTTCTCTCCATGATAAATGTTAACTCAGTAAGAGACAATATATACCACTTTTTAAAGTGCTGTGCTTTTACATTTTGATTATGAAAGGAATACCAATAACACAAATTACCAGAACTGTTATGAAATTGGGATCATTATAGAGTAAGTTCCTTTTACTCACAGTAACCTCAGCCTTATCAAACCTGTGAGGCCCTGGAGACACATTGGCCCTACACTGTTGTAAGATATCACGCAGAAAATAGCACAGCCCACTGGTGATTATAATCAGACACTCACAGGTTTGATTGAGACAAATAGGCAAAGAAGATAGGAGAAAAAATCTATTCATTTTTGGAAAAAATGTGAATAAGGGAGTCTCATGAGGAAAATGTTCATTTTCCCTCAGAGCATTTCAGAAAATGGAATGTTGTACAACTGGCTGCTTCTTCCTTCTACATCTGAAGGCATGACAAGTTCAAAAAAGAAAATGGACCTTGAGCTCTGGCTTGTGTGTGACCTTCAGCAGAGGTTAATTGAGATGGAAAAGAAAAAAATACCAGATCTTCTCCTGCACAATTACAGTGCACATTTCCCAATCTTTTTTGCATCATTATAAGGGATTAGAGCTAACCATAAAAAAAGACTGGATTTATGAAACTCCTCATAATTCAAACAAGAGTCAGAGAACTATAAAACTTTGAATCCAGATTTTCTTTTACCCTGAGTGTGTAGTATGGTTTTTGAATTATCTTGTTTGATTGTCCTAACAACTCTATGAGGCAGCGGGCATAATTGCCCTCCATTTTATAGGGAAGCACATTGAAACTCTGAGAGATTAAGGACGTCATCCAATTTCACACAGTTAAAAAGTGTTAAAGATGAGAGAAGGTCTTTCAGCTGTTTGTCCCAGGCCATGAATACCCGGGTGAAGGGCACAGGGAGATTACGGATCTCCAGGCCTTGCACCGTGCTCACTACAGGCTTGGATGTCCATCTGTGAAACACATGCCAAGATGACATTTATCATTTTTGAACGTGAATGTCAAAGTGACACTCAGCTTGAGGGAGGCTGGGTCACATTCATAAAAAAGGTAACCACAGATCAAACTCAGTCTTGTTTGCATGATGTGTTCTTTCATGAGAAAGGCCCTATTTGGTGAGACGTTACTATTATTACTCTGAATCACATTATATTTGTTCCACTGAAAATAAAGTAGACCTACACTATTTTTTAAATATTTTCATTTTCTAGGCATAGTCTGAAATATGTGAAACAAAAATTATCTGAAAAATTATTTAATTGAAGACCTACCTACAAAAGAATTATTGTATTGCATTCAATACACACAATGAATTTAATCCTCACAACAGTGCTGAGAAGTAGGTTTTTTGGCCCCATTTGCTAAAAGAGGAAATGAGACTTAACGTTTCATTTTTTTAGTGATGTGGAGTAAATCAGGTCTAAGGTCCTCTCCACAGATAACACTGAAACAATTTTATCTTCTTTCACCTCTGATGGGAGTCACATTGGAGAAATTAAGGGAATCCTAAACGGTTGATGATTCTTATCTTCCTCTTTATAAAAACCCAGCTCAGATTTAAGAAAAACCATGATGTATTTTTCTCATATTCAATACAAAGTACATGTAGTACATATCATGTTTCTTTTTTTACAATTAAAAAGAACGAAAATTGGTTTGTGAGGTGGAAATGTTATACTTGTTTTTGTGTATGTTGTACAAAACAAACCGAACATATGAATGCCCAAATTATAAAACATTTTAGAAGCTATTTTTAAGAGGATAATAAATATTTGAAAGCATAAACTAAATGTTTCCTTTTTTAAACATCTGGAATGTTAACATCTAAATCTGCTTACTTAGAATGAAATGTATCAAAGAAAAAAGAGTTCAATACTATCTTCCTCAGTAGTTTAAGGTTAAAATACCACTATTGAACCTTTAACATTTTCAACACTTCAAGTAAAATGTGCTCCAAATCTTTCAACCTGTGTGTGTGTGTGCACACGCGTGCGCACGTGTGGCTGGTGGTGTGTGGGATAGGACGGGGTCCACTTAGTTGGGGGGAACCTGAAGGTGGACACACAGACTAGAGGATGCAAATTCATTTGAGCTGTTTGAGAAAAGCTCCATTTTTGCCTTTGTTCCAATTTAGAGACAAAGATTGCCTTATTCTGATTATTCTTTTTGTCCTTTGCCTCAATAATTCCCGTGTGAAGTCTAATAAACAGGAGCGCCCCTATGGGCCATGAATAGAGAAATACCATTACAGGTGTTCTGTGTTGGTGGAAAGTAGGTGTCGGCCTAAACATTTAGAAGGAAGACGACTATCGTGAGTTTAGGTCTTTCTGAGCTTCACAACTTAGACAGTACATCCAGTTTATAGGTTCTGATGACATATTTCACTGGAGAAAAGGCTTCTTTCAACTGTATTTTGGAGATTCAAAAACATTATCTTCTGAAGTATCTGACAGACACCACTATAATTTTGGGTTTGTAAATTGGATCTTGATTACCCAGAATCATTACACAATCTGTTTCAGAAAAGCAGTTTCTATTGCACAGGATGGGGCTGAGGGCGAAGGGTGAATACAGATTGTCAGCCCTTAAAAATCCCTGGGAATGTTTCTGGTGGAATTCTTCCATAACATTATAAACATTTTAGTTGGTAGCAGCTCTGATTTTTCTGTTTCAGTGTGTAAACCTTGAAAATTAATGAAGAGAATTAAGTTGTTTTTCAAAAAAATGTATCTAAGGCATGACTACAACCCACCCCCCCCATATCAAATTCAGAACTTCATATCATAAATAACTTATTGGCTGGTTGCATTTTTAAAATGACATAATGCAGGAATTCCCAATCTTGGCTTCATGAATGTTTGACATTGTTCTCAAAATTTTATTTGTATGGATAATATCTTGGGAAAAGAGTGTGCCTCAAACCCTTTATGTATTAGATTTTTAAAGTCCATCACTACCTCAATTCCCTAGAATTTACGAACTCCCTGATAATAAATGAGCAGACAGGTTTATATGAGACCTTAAAACAGAAGGTCTTTGAGACCACGTTTCAGTTCTCCTTTTCCTCATTTCCTGTTGCTTCTTTCAATCTTGTTTACTGTGGGTCATGCTGAGGCTCCTTCCTGGTCTCACGCTCCTGTGCATGCACAGTCAGGTTAATAATGAGAGACATGCAGAATGGTTGCTTCCACTGCCTGTCTGTTCTTCTCAACCTCAATAAGGTATCCATTCTTAGTTTTGTGAACTAATTGGACAATAAAGAAAAGATTTAAAAATTGTTCTTCTTCACTGTCCTCAATGTGAGAGCCTACATGAAGCCTGGTTTATTCCTGAATGTTAGACTTGGATATGGATCTGTAATAATCAGAGACAAAGGCATTAAGCAGGACCTCTAAATCTATCCAGCAAAGAAAACCCTAATCAGGTCTTCTTGATTTATAACCTCTTTGCTCTTCCTATCAAAAACAATTTCATTTTCAGTTGTAAGATCCTTCGGTCTTACCTCAATATTACCACATTCCAGCTGGGCAAGAGAAGGGGAGAGGGTATCTGCCACTGCCCAGGCTCCACTGATGCCTTCTTGTCCTCGGGATTTCCATAGAGTCCAATTCTTTATTTCATATTTGCATTCTGGCCCCTCTCTAAAGAGAGTGGAATGGAAGAAATAAGAAAAAACAGTGTAAGACCAAAAGAGTACATTTCAAATGGACTAACAATGAACATCTCTGTTTTTAAAACCTCTATTGTCAATATAAGCATTATTTTCTTGTGTTTGCTTTATCAGTATTTGAATTGCTACCCTTATCATAGTTCTTAATAAAACTAAATTCACTAGTGGTTTTCATAGAATTAGGGAGTCATATACATTCACTACATATAATCTGACTCATTTTAAATAAACCTCCTTATATAAATAACATCTTTTTCTGAACATTCTTGTAACAAGTTGTTTTGAAACCCAAAAGTGCCAATGCTAATAACGTCCATAATTATTTCTCTACAACTTATGCTTTTATGTATTATATAAGAAAAAATGGTAAAAAGGACTTAAAAGAGTCCTCAACTTGAATTAAATAAGTGAGAGATAGAACAAATTATAGTACTTATGTTGGGAAAGCTATTTCAGCTTTTGAATCTTTTAGTTATGGCATGACTAAGAAAAAAAATGGAACGCCTACATACCAGCATACACAATGGGTTTTAGTTAGGAAAATTGGTTTTAGCAAAAGACAACTGGAAATGATTTAAAAAAGCAAAAAAGTAAAAAACAAAACAAAACAAAAAAAAAAAACCTTTCCTTTCTGTCTACCTCTATCTTAATCACCTAGAAAAACTCTAATCTTCTTAAAACCCAATTCTCCACCCACTCTCTGCCTCTTCCAGATTTTAAAGGTGGCCAGAAAAAAAACACAGGCTGATCTCATTTTAAATGGAGAAATGTTCATTGGTTTCTCAGCAATCCTACTACATTTATGTAGTCAGTTTATTTTCCTATTTTTCTAAGCTACCAGTTTTACGCCCACACCCTTTCCTTTTTCTTTTAACTTCCAGCACTTCTCTCTCCTCCTCACTCTCTGCTAATGATCTTACCTTTCTTTCAAGATGAGACTGGGAAATTAGAAGAGAGCTGCTTCCTCTGCCCACCATCGAGTCTACGCCCATGTGCTCTGCCTTCACCTCCTTTACAGTGGGGAGCCAGTTCCCATGTAAGACTGACTCCTCCACCTGTGCAGTGGCTCCCGTTCTCTTTGGGCCATTCCAGGACTTCACTTCTACAGTTATGCTAGCTTTTTCTTGTATCATCAATTTTGACTTTTCTATAGAATCATTCTCATCAGCATAAATACTGACTGGAACACCTTTCATTAAAAAATGCTCTTCTGTAGACCCCATATCCTAACTATCATCCAATTTCTTTGCTCTACCTTGCAGCAAGACATCCAAAAGCCTTCTGCATCTAGATTCTCCATATCCACCTCTCCAATTCTCTCCCCAACCTGCTCCATTCAGCCTCTCTTATCTGTTCTTCCATAGAAAGTATTCCTGTGAGAATCCCCAATATTTTCCTAGCTCCACCCAATGGCCAGTTCTTAGTTCTCACCTTATTTGACAGATCTAGTGTTTAATATAGCTAAGTTAATTGTCACTTTTTCTTGAAACACATTCCTCTTTCTTTGGTTGCTGAAAGTGCTCTGCTAGGATGCCCATTACCTCAGGGCTCCTAGTCTCCTTTGCTGAATCTACAAACTCTTGCAGTACTTGATATTTTTCCTTCTCCTTCAATTTCCCAGGTGTTTACCTCCCTTTTGTAGTTTAAGATATTTATGCTGATACCTTCCAAATCTATACCTCTTGGTTCAAAGTCCTTACAAGGGTACGTGTGAAATTTACTAGGT
>CAUYPK010040476.1:0-28420 GCA_963574355.1 Loris lydekkerianus | reverse complement strand
ATATAAGTCTGTAGTTCTCTTTCAGTATACTTTGTCTGACTTTGGTATTTAGGGTAATGCTGACCTCAAAGGATTGTTAGAAAGTATTCCCTCCTCCTTCACTTTAGAAAAAGTTGGATTGGTGTTAATTTTTAAAGTGTTATATAATTCTCCAGCAAAACCATCTTGTCCTGTACTTGAACTTTTGGGGAGGTTTTTTTTAATCTCATGTCTCAAGAAAATTTTCTTCTCTTTGGAGACTTTTCATTAATTCAAAATGACCTCACCATGCACTAATTTCTTTAAATATGGCAAATTAATGGTGTTTTATTATGTGATACACTAAAAAAAAAATGGGGATGGCACATAAAGTCTGTACACATTTATTTAGCCTGTCACTCTATCACCCTGGGTAAAGTGTTGTGGGGCATCATAATAGCACCCAGCAACCTCAAACTTCTGAACTCAAGCGATCCTCTTGCCTCAGCCTCCTGAGTAGCTGGGGCTACTGCACTGGCCATGACACCTGGCTAGTTTCTCTATTTTTTTTAGTAGAGATGGGTTCTCACTCTTTCTCACGCTGGTCTTGAGGTCCTGAGCTTAAGCAATCCACCTGCCGTGGCCTCCCAGAGTACTAGGATAGCAGGTGTGATCCACCATGCCCAAACGTCTACAGACTTTTAATTGAACAATCTTTTCCCCCAAACAATTCGACAATTATTTTAGCCTCTGACAGCCTCATTCTCTTTTTCATAGAAACTTAAAGCCTTAATTTGACCTTTGATTTCTCCTTTCTCCTCTATAGTTAATCTCTGTAACCAATTCTATAGATCTTATATATAATTTTCCCCATAAACTTGTAATAATTAAAGAAAAAATACATGTAAAGGTTTAGAACAGTCCCTGACCTACTGTAAGCTAGCTTGCTTAGCCTCTCTCTTCTATCTATTTATCCATCCATCTCTATTATTACAATCACGCCATTATAATGTCTCCTGCGTGCAGCGCTCTGGGCTTTCTCCAAGTTCCAGCCCTTTTCCTTTCAGGCTAGAGTACTGCATGAATTTACAACTTACACACTTGACTATACTTCCTCTGCTCCTACAGACTTAGGGTAAAATAAGACTTCAATGTTTTCTGCCATATACCCCAACCTGACAGTTTGGCCCATCTCCTGTGATGTGACTTGTCAACTAATTTTCAAGATCATTACTTTCAGCTCTGAGAAGTTTAACATGATACCTTAAAAACAAAATAGAGGAAATGCACAGATTAATCAGAGAGAGAGGAAAAGGAAGACTAAAGAAATAATAAGGAACATGACAGTTTCAGTCCCCGCAATTCATTTGCTGAATGGGTGTGAAATATCTTGGGGAATCTCATATCTATGGGAACCAATTTCTTTTGATAGATCTTTTGTTCAAAATGCAAGACATGACACACAAGAAAATAAAAGAAGCAAACTTGTGTGGCGATTGGGGAAAGAGCTTAGGCCTTCAAATACAAGGTTCCCTCGACTCATATGCCCCACATGCAGGGAGTGAAACTGCAAAAATGAGTCGCCATCAATTGAAAAGAACTTGGTTATATCTTATAATTAAATGCAAGCTTATTCAGTCTAGTTCCTCATTCAAAAATAAAAATTTAACAAAGATTCAAGTGAAATAATAATAAAAAAAAACCTGATTGTTCCTTTTAATCGTTGTTTTCCTGATAGCAGTGCGTTCAAATATTTTAAAATTGACGTAAATTTCACTATTGTACCCTATGAAAAAGGGACCCTAAATATCATGATGCTGTAATGAGTAAATAAACCTTCTGGTATTCTCATCATAGCAAATTATTTCAAGTTTTGGAAGGCAGTTGGAGTGACCTTACTTCCTGTTGTGTGCATTCTATATGGATAAGTATACCTGATAGAAAAATGATGTTGAGCACACCTAATTTCGAGACGGGTTGAGAAATTTAGTGAAGGCGCTTGAATGCTTAGAAATTCTTGAGTAGAGAGAACATAATGTTATGAAGGCACTAACGACCATCCAGCCTACACACGCATATATACGCCAAAGGTGGAAAAACCGGCAGGACTTTTTAGGTTTATGGGAATATACATATTGAAATTGGCGGGAGGCTCAAGAGAATAGAGATGTGTCTGTTATTTGTGTATGAAGGTGCAGTTTGTGTTTTGGTGGCCGCTACTTGGCTTTTGGTTAGTCCCAGTTTCTGCCCCAGAGTAAAACCACATTGAGTAAGACGACCCTCTTACCTTAAAGGTTACTATTGCTTAACAGATTGCAGATTTGTAACCTGGGGCCACAGCGTGAGCTGGAAGGAGGATTTCAGAACCTGTGCCCAGCAACACAATCAGCTCTATTATGTGACTTGTTTCATGTTACATCTAGGCTTTACTGAGCCCTGCTTCTGACACATTTGTTTTAAAGGGATTTATGTGTTTGCTTTCTTTATTCGCCCTCAGAGGAGATGTATGTTTCTGGGAAACAGTTATTGTTGTTGTTTTTCTTTTCCTCACTTTTAAATACATAGATCAATTTGAAGAAGTTTGTTTTGTGTGTATCATCATAAAACTTATTAACTTTGAATTGCTGAAGGCCAATTAGTGTTCATCATATTTAAAAACTGAGCTTATAGAGTCATTCTCTTTTCAGGAAAGGATGTAGGTGCTTTGGGAAAAGGTACCATTGATAAAAAGTATTTTGTTCATAAGTATAAGCATGTGCTTATGGCATACACTAAATTATCTGTTTATATGCCTGTCTTCCCCATTGCACTGAGCTCCTTGCCAGCAGAATCCATTTATTGTTAATTTTTTTGGCCTTCAGACCTCACCTGGTACATAAGGTGTGCTCAATAAATGTGTGACAGGATAAAGTAAATTTGAATGGCTTGACCTTCCCTTTGGGCTTTCAGGAGTACAGGAGCAGATGTGTTCATAGGTGGCGTCTTTTCCTGTTTAATATCATCTACTCCAAAGAGTTATAGCAAAAGTAATATCACTAAGCAAGGCTCCCTTTTATAAGCATTAACAGGTGAGTCCCAAGCCCTTCAGCACATAAGGATGGGAAGTTCTATAAGAATAGAATGTGTGCCTTCCCCAAAAATGTTAGCTTGCCAAGAATATGATCTAGAACCAAAGTGAGGTAGTCTTACCACAGGCATGCCTAATGCACATCTAAAGGAAGGGACGATCTAAGACCATCTGGGCGCTTGGAAGTTACTTGAGAAGTAACTTAATTTGCTCATTAATTGAGAATGGTACTAGGAACTGGGGAAGACATAAAGAAAGATAAAGACATGGCCCCTGCCCTCAAGAGGGCCACAGTTCAGTGCAAAACATAGTAATCCTTTGGTTTTACCAATGCTGTGAAATAATTTTCATGTAATTATTAGCACACATTGGGCATGACACATTATGTGCATGGAGTTTACACAGGGTATAGACCATTTGGTGTTTGTTTATGTTTTTATTCAGTACTTACAATGCAGTTGGCACTGGAAGGATACAAATTAAGATGGGGTATTTGCCTCTGAGGACTCACAATGTGGCAGGACTGTTGGGGGAATGCACTGAAGATCTACAAAATACTACTATGGAAGGTGTTCTGAACAGAGAGGTGGTTAAGAGAGTCAACGCTGGGATTGGACCTTTCTAAACACTATGGGCCAAGTATTTTGATTTGTTCCTAAGAAAAAAGAACTAATTTGTTTGTTTAAAAGAGGCTTCATCTGGGGAGGAAAAACCATTTCAACACTACCAGTCATTAGTTGTATGACCTTGGATAAGATCTCCTGACCTCAGGTTTTAAGTTGAGCTCTAAGAGCTCTAAGACATCGTAGCATTCTAATAATCGACCAATTTATTAGTAAGGATTCTCCAGCAAAACAGAACAAATAGGATATATAGTAGAACCTCTATAAGTTGACCACCCAAGAGACTGTAACAAGTTGGTCAATGTATGGATGTGATCAGCATAAGGAACTAGGCCTCTACTGATACGTACATATGGTGCATATGAAAATTAGGTCAAGTTAAGGAGGTGGTCAACTCTGGAGGTTCTGCTATATATAGATCAATGAGGGGCTTCATGAGGATTGGCTCATGTGATCTGGGAGGCTGAGAAGTCTCACTATATGTCATCTATGAGCTGGATATACAGGAAATCTGATAGTGTAATTAGTCCAAGTACAAAGCCCCGAGAACCAAGGAAGCCACAGTTGTAAGTCCCAGAGTCCATACAGCAGCCTGAGAACCTGGATTTCTGATGTCCAAGGGCAGGAGAAAATGAATGTTCCAGCTCCAGAAAAGAGGGAATTTGATCTTCCTCTGCCTTTTGTTCTATTCAGCCCCTCTACAGATTGGATAATGCCCCTACATAGGTGAGGGCAAATCTTCTTTATTCAGTCTGCTGATACAAATGCCAATATTTTATGGAAATACCCTCACAGACACACCCAGAAATAATGCTTTGCCAACTGGCCCAACTTGCCTTCCCTCAGTCAAGTTGACACATAAAATTAACCATCATAGCCAATATACAGTGCACATAGTAAAATACCTCTAGAACCCTGTGGTACAAAATGCAATCAAATCCTAGAATGAGGCTCAGGTCCTAGAGTGAAACTGACTCAGAATCTCAAAGGACATTTCTGATGTAAGGAAGACAAGTGAAACTTACCAAATCCAAAAAGAACATGTTAATTCAAGTGTATTACTCTTTACAATTTCCTGATGAGATACTATTGAGTTATTGTTAGAGTTCTATGTTCTACAAATTTTTATTAGCTATGAATCAACATTTAGTGATTTCCATTTAGAGGTTTTGAAAGCATGACAATACTGATGTCACTAAACTGTGTGGGGAATCATATTTTTGACAATGCTCAATTATCTCTGTAATAGTCACAACCTGGTGAAACATTAGCGTCACGCTATAGGTAACTGAAGCTGGGTAAAGAAAGTTAGCAGCACCAAGGGGAGGGCATTTTTTTCCTTCCTGAGAATTCTCTGTCTTCTTTTTTTCTCCTTTACTTAGAGCAACAAACGTTTGGTAGATTACTTAGTGCAAAGGAAGTTTGCCTGTACTAAATAACCTTTATTTCATCAACTCCCCACACTACACATAAAAATGGTCCTGTATTGGGTCATTGTTTTACTATCTAAAGGCTTTTCAGTGGAATTAATTTGAGGCCAAGAGTTTAAGACCATCTTAAGCAGCATAGTGAGACCCTCATCTCTACAAAAACATAAATAAATAAAAATTATACAGGACATTTACATTCCACATTTACTAAGTTTCACATATACCCTTGCAAGATGCACCGCAGGTGTAATCCCACCAATCCCCCTAAATGTCTTAGCACAATAATGGAGAGGGTGCCTGGAAGGCTATGTTAACCAGTGTGATGAAAATGTGTCGAATGGTCTATGAAACCAGTGTTGGTGCCCCATGATCACATTAATATACACAGCTATGATTTAATAAATAAATAAATAAATAAATAAATAATTATCCAGGAGGTGAGTCATGCCTAGAGTCTAGATACTTGAAGGCTGAACCAGGAGGATCACTTGAGGAGGAATTTGAGTTTGCAGTGATCTAAGATTGTGCAATTGCTCTCTAGCTAAGGCAGAGTGAGAACCTGTCTCAAAATAAATAAATAATACATAAATAGATAGATATAGATAGATAGATAAAAGAATAAATATATAAAAAATAAAGTCTCCACATATTACTGTTAATCACTAAAAAATATGTTTACTCTCCCTGTACCTTCTTTAAGTATGTGCTTCAAGTCTTTACTACCCTCTCTTCAAAAAAATAAGAAGAAAAAAGTAGTGGATTTTTATTTTAGCAAGATGTTTGAAAATGTGTCCCATACTGTTCTGGTTTAACCATGCTAACCTAGCATAGGAACTCTGTCTCAAAGGATATTGAGGGCAGTTGGGTGGCATGTCCATTCTGCAGAACTCTGCTTCCTCACATTTCCTTAGTTAGTTGCTCCAAAATTTTGTCAAGGATTGAGGCAAATTGACTGATTTCACCTTCCAAAATAAAGTTGCTCTTCTCTATGAAAACTGGGTCAATATATGACTATTTCCAGTTTATGAGTATCACAGATACAATAGAAGTTTGATATAATTCACAAACATTTTTAGGCCTTCATGTGAATATTATAGTGTTTGGGCACTCTGTCACTTGGCCTCTGAATGTGAGAGGGTGAGTATTAAAAATGCCTTTTGTTTATAATCAGCAAATTAGTCCGTTGTTCCAGGCATCTTTACCTACACTGAGCCTGGCTCCCATCTTCTTCTTTGCTTACTTCCCTCCCTTCTCACTGTGCTCCCCCACCCCCTCTAATTTCTCATGTGTCTGATGAGAAGCATTCTTTTTCACCTTTCTTCTGAAGCATCGTCTCTTCATTTATTCCAAGGATATGTTGCACAATTCCCCATGTGGACCCTATTACACTCTCTATGTACAAATAGCATAGAGTTGTTCGTGGCTTTTCAGCCCAATTATTTTATGTTTAATGCCTCAGTCCATTGACAAGCTTACCATACTTGATGATGTCAGCAACCATGTCTTTCTAATTCCCATTTTCTCTACTGAGAGCTGCAGTCCCTAACACATTGGAGATAATACAGATTATTAAATAAAGTAAGTAGAAATGGGCCTGAACTTGCACGTATTATATATCCAGAGAATATTATTATCTAGACACTGTATTTTTTCTTTCTCCTTGTCTTAATACAAAAAAGTAACATATCTTTCTCAAGGTAGAGGGGTAAACAATATCAAGACCTGACAATAAATTAATGAGGTTGCATGTTAAACTATGTATGGCAGGATGTTTGCCCAAATGAACATCATCTGCTTCCAAGCAATCATCTTGAAAAATCAAACAGTTGGCATGAAGTTGTTACCATTGCTCAAAACAACAGTTGTGGAACTTCTCTGCAAAATTGCTTTTCCAGTCTTTTTTGAATATCCTCCACGTGGCAAATATTTGTTTCTGAGGTGGACTTAGATTTCTGAAAATAGCCAAAACTTTTTGGGAGTCAAGATTAGCAGAAGAAGTGAATACTTAAGTTGTGTAATGTCATTTCTGATTTTATTGGTATACTGTGCCTCAGGAGAACGGTGCCTTATATAATTGTGAATTGCCTCTGGGAAAATAATGAGAATATTAATGCAACAGCTGGCCTGCTTCCTCTCTTCTTCAGAATTCCATCCTGTGTGGTCTGGTGTGTTGACCTATTTCTACACTGTTAATAAATGAATTGCTTTTCAAATTTTTTTTTAATAAGAGGTCTTATTCATCTAAGTCTGCTCTTCATAATGCCCACTATGAAATGTAAGAGTCTTGTTCTTCTTATAAGTCATGAGAATGGACTCTAGAACTAGCTTTGCCATTTGTTACCTGTGAGCTTTTGGGCAAGTCTGAGCCTCAATTTACTTATCAGTAAAAATACATTTTCTTATACCAGGCTTACACACACACCCTCCCTCAATGATTGAAATTTTGTATGAGAAGAAAAATGTTAAGGTCTTCCTTTTTGTCCCCCACTTTACTACATATGTTATTTTGACATTGTGTCTGTGGCCATTTGTGGGTTGCTTTGTTTGTCTCTTTTTTCTCTCTGCCTCCCCTAATAAGGAGTTTGAGCTCCTTAAGATTAAGGACCATGTTCGACTCATATCGAACATATCGAACATATCGACTCATGAAGAACCAGTGTTCTTCATAGTTTGACATATAGAAAGTATGAATAAATACAGAAATAATTATCTGATCTCTATAAAATAAAAATTTAAATTCTAAGCAAATATATGACTACTTTAGCATTGTTCTTGGTGACTACATATATGTGGGAGAGATGCTAATTGTCCCCCAGTGTCCTTTCTCCCCTTCTTCCCTTTAATAGTGGAAATCTTTAAGATTTGGTCCAAGGCATAAGCCCAATCAACTACAGATGCTAGTGAGTAGCAGGGATGACCATATCGCTAATATATGGTCAATGATTTGTGAGTAGAAGTAATATGTTCAACTTCCCTAAAAGAAAGCAGTTTGCCCCTGGTTGTGATAATGATGCATGAGCTTTGAACATGTGGATGAGGACTTTATCCAAGTGCTGGAGCAAAAAGGCAGAGTTCCTGAATCTTTGAATGACCTCATGGAGCACAGCAACCTACTTCCTTGGACTTCTAGCCTACATCTGGGCTGTTGTGATGAGGATAAATACACTTGTACCTTACTGAATACACTGCATTTTGTGGCCTCTTTATTACGGCAGCTTAAATTGTATGTAATAAGTGTCCTTAAATCTATAAACTCCATTTGCAGATTCCACTCAACACATTGGCCATCCCTTCTTTTGCTTCCTTGATGCCATCATTCTTCTCACTGCACCTTAAATGACCTTTCTCTTAGTCACTCCCTTATTCTTGCTGAGAATGATAAATGTGTAGCCTGCAAGGTCTTGCCTTCGGCATCCTGCTATAAGCACAAACATTCTTTGTCTGCATCTAGACATTCAATCTATTGGCACTGCAAATTTCTTCTTATCAATTCTTCTTCTGTCATCTTAGACTTACTTCCTTATTCAAGAGGGATCTTATATTCACCTCTAAAATTACTCCCTTATAGCTCCTTTTGCCTAGCAAAGCTGAAATCACCATGAATCCCAGCACTCCACATGTTGTAGGCAGGCAGCTGTTTATAGCTGCAGGATAGCACAAGGACACAAAATTGCACTTATCCTTTTTATATATTTCTTTCCTCAAGTCCCTTAAACTCTACACTACAATTTTTAGTTGAAAATATTTTTCAAAGTTTATTTAAGAAAAAAGAAAGCACCGGATTTTATATCTTTCTACCTTTGAAATTACCAAGCTGTCTGTCTGTACTCAAACGCTACCTCTTATTTACTACCAATAAGATATGTCTTGAATCCATTAAAGGCCAACTAACCCCATTCCTGTGTTTAGTTTTCCAACCCATCTTACGGTCTCAGAGCCTCTCTTCTAGAGATCATCATCAATGCGTCCTCTACTGGGTCTTTCCATCAGTGTCCAAGCTTCATACTTTGTCTCGACTTAAAAAAAAAGTATCTGGATATCTACATTTTCCTCCAATGACTCTCTTCATTCACTATAAAACTTACTGAAAAAATTGTCTATAGTTAGTACACTCACTTCCTTACATCATATTTTCTTCCCAGTCCATTCAAACTGGGTTTCTTTTTCTACATCTTCACTGAGGCTGGATTAATCACAGTCACAGATGATGTCTATCTTGGAAAATCCAACAGCTTCTTCCTTTTATATTTTACTCTTTCCCACAACTTTCTAAGCAATTGATATTTCCACCTTTTTAATGCCTTTTTCCTTTTGATTCTGTGATACAACAGTTTTCTTTTTTTGCTCTTACATCCCTGGCTATTCTTTTTCCAACTCCTTCGCTGCTTTCTCCTGACTTCCTTTTTAAGTATTAGTATACTCCAGGTTGTGACCTGGCCTTCATTTTTCCAGATTATATCCCCAAGATGTTCTCTAAAACAGTACTGGACACAAAATATACCTTGACAAGTATTTGTAAGGTTAATAAATACAGTACACATCTTCTTAGAAAAAGTGATGAGAGTGATGTTCCTCTTTTTTACTCCATACATCCATATTTGGAAAGTCTCTGGATTTTTGTCTACTTATGTCTTCCACACGTGTTGGAGTCTAATAATTGTTGCTTGGAGAGGATGACTCATTGGTTGGCTTTATATTACTTTATGTACTTAGAATAAAATAAACTTAATGAACTACTGTCCCATGCTTTCATAGAAGAAAACAATGGTGGGTTAAGCAACTGCCATGTGAATTTGCATCCACTAGACAACAAATATACATGTGACACTCAGTTTTTTTTTTTTTTTTCTTTTATTTCAAGTTAATGTGAGGTTGCAAACTTTTTTTTTTTTTAATTTTATTTCAAGTTAATGTGAGGGTACAAATGTTGGGTGTACACTGAGATAGTACATCTTCTTGTACTGTCTGGTCTGAATTTGCCTAACATATCCATCAGATCGAGGCACCAGGTAAAGATGGACAATTACAAACAACTAGGCTACAATGTCTGTATTTGCTAGGTAGAGTCCTTGGTGTAATTGGGTCCCAGACCCCAGAGGTGTATAACACTTGGTTTTTAAACTTATTTCCCATAGCATAGCCTTTTTTTTTCTTTTTTTGGTGGTAACTTGAATTATACAAGCAATAATTCTGTAATACCTCTAAAAGCACTGTAAATTCTATCTTCCATTGTACTATATTGTACTCCACCTTTTCCATTTTTGCAAAATGAATGGAGAAAGAATTTTGTTTGAAGTGTGACTTGAGGTCAGGAATGAAAGATGTGATAAGTCCATGACATTATGACTACAATGTGTTTAAAGTGGCCTAAGCCATTTGCACAGGAAAATAACATGTTCTAATCCATTTAAGGGCCTTTGTAAGTAGTCATGTGTCCAACCCTTAAATCCACCTCATTATGCCTAGGTAGTGAAGCATAGAGGATTTCAAATTCCTACAATTATAGGCTGATAACATACACTGACTATCAAAAGATACTTTAGGCAATGATATTCTAACAAAAGTACTTGCAGCCTGTGGCCACTTGATACAAAGGTTGAGTATACACCTTCTTGTACTGTCTGGTCTGAATTTGCCTAACGTATCTATAAGATCGAGTCACCAGGTAAAGCTGGACAATTACCATTTTCATTGAGTGTCAGGCATTACCTGCATAAACTCAGACCATACTATGAGTGCTCCTGGGTGTTAATTGCATAAGATAAACGAATTTTTCTCATATTTATACCTCTAAATAGCTGTACCTAACATTTTATGTCCACAGCCTCTCCAGAGTTTCTAGCATTCATCCTTGTATATTCTAATTAATTAAAACATAAAACACCACTGATGATGTCTTGCCACTAGAGCTATATTGGTTAGTATCTAATAACTGAGCTGGGACTGTGGCCAGGAATTCGACAGTAATAGTCCTACCTGGATGCACCTGGAGCACAGACATGCTATGAATCAAACTCAGCTATATACACATATCCACAAGTTTACTGGACTTTCCATCTAAAATACCTGCTGTGGTCTTCCCTTGTAAACTTCAAAAGAGGTCAATATTTTTTATGAGAAGCATGACAACTTCAGATATAGCCACTCTATTATGGACCAATAGTGTTATCTCTTTTCAAATAAATCTTATCAGGAACAATATGAGATCATTTATTTCTTGAAATTTTCCTCTGTGTTTTATTTTTGTAAAATGATGTGTTATTGCCTAATCTGCATGAGATCAGTATAGATTCCTCTTTACTTTTCTTAATTAAGGAATATTTAAAGATATTAATTAAAACTTTATTTGGCAGTCAAATATGGCCATTCAATATTTGTTAGCTGGTTGCTATTCCTCATATACACATATTTCTAGGAATGTTACTCAATATTAAACTTTTAGACTTTATTAACATTAGCATTAAATTTCCCATGCCTTGGATTCTGAGAAACAAATGAGTGAATTCTATCTAGACTGTCATATTTTTTTGCAAATAGAAATGTTTAAGATTTTGTGAATTGTTTCATGGATTTGGTATTTCTTATAATTCAATATTTTTTATTCTGAAGTTTGCATTTTCTCTATATTTCCTACCTTTTGTTTTCTTATCAAAATAGGTATATAATTAAGATTGCAGATAAATTAATATTATTAATTGTACTGTGTCTGTGTGTTGGTTATTGGTTACATGGGCCTGGGAATGTTACTTCTTGGGAGGTAAATAAAATTCAGTTTAAGATATTTTATATACACATTTGAATGCAATAAAGTACAACATGATTCAGACTTTTTATTAGATTAAACTTCCTCCTCTCCACATAAGCATACACTCACACACATGTAATGGGAATACAACTAAAGACTTCAATGCTGCAAAAGCTGCTCAGGTGTAGTCATGTTAGATAGTTAGATCCTCAGGATTAGGGGTTGGTGGGATTCCAGGTGAGAAAATGTGAGGAACACAACCAACAGTTTTATGCTTTTGCTTTGTAAGCTTTGCTTTTGCTTTTTGTTTTTAATCCTCTTAGCAAAGGCTCTAGCCTGGTGAAGCCAGATTTGGAGTGTTTCCAGTCTTCAGCTAAATCTCCTAGGAACTGGCAACCCAGTTAAAACTTTGCTTCCTAGGTCCTAGGGTATCTCAACCTTATAAAGTAACTGGGCTCTTCCATTTAAGGTTATAAATGTGTAGTGAGATTGGGTACATAATATTCTATGCCACCTTTAGGGGGCTCCTATCTACCCTACCAAATTTCTCAGTGATCTCATATGCACCTATGCTTTTTTCCAATGTTGTCAAGAGCCTCCCTAGAGAGAAAGCAAAGATGAGCAATGCAATTTGCTCTAGATTTTCTATTTCTCATTCCTGTAACAATTTCTGCTTATTATTAACAAAATTCATAATTCCAAGCAGGTCTTAAGAAGTTCTGTGCAGTGATGCTTCTCCTCCTCCCCCTGATAATGTATACTTCAACAAGGGTCTTACAGAGGCAATGGTAGGAAGATTCATGTAACATGATAGCTTGGGGTGTGAGGAACCTATCTGATCAGCCCAGCCTCATGATAGTTCTCAGAGCACACCCTGTGGAAATCAGACATCCCAATTGACAAGTTGGCCTGAGAAAAGCCACTTTCTGTTTTGAATGAGTGTCACTGGGAACAAAGAGGATATACAGAAAGAGTGCACAGGTGTGTCACAGATGGAATAGATCCTGGGAATTTTAAGTAACTAAAGGTAATTGAGCTGTAGCTGTTGCTGCACTCAAAATAGAAGACAAAAATGGCATGATAATAGGTGAGGTTTGGCAAAAATTGAGGTGGGTGAATTAAGGGTGATTGTTGTTAGAAATGTAATCAAGGCAAGTCATGGTAAAAAGAAATCATAGTGCTAATTGTCCCTACATTTATATTTTCTTATTACCATTACAACTTCTGTATTTACTTGTATCTTATCATAAATTCATATATACATAGAAAGAAACATTAGAGTCCTAGATCAGCTTCTGCTCCCTGGTAATTTATTTAAGAAATTCCTGGAGGCAATGCCTTAACTATGATAAATAACTTTCATGGTAGAACTTTTGTGAACATAGCAGGCTGGTAAAAGAGATGTATTTGACAGGATGGGGTCTTATGCTACCCCTCACATCATACTACGTAGGAATGAGACATCTGTGTGGTAATGGGTTTGGAGAAGTCACTACTCTGTCCCAGATGAGTCCATTCACAATGGACAAGACTTACACAGGGCACAAACATGGCAGGCACATTCTTGCAGGTAGAGGGGATTGCACGTAGTGGAGTTAGAATTGTCACTGTGCTCATAATATTAATCAGTAGGACACAGGAGGTTTGACAAGAACTTACAGCAATGATTTTCAACCAGTGTGCCCCGGCGTGCCATGAGAAGATCTTAGCTGTGCCAAGAAAAATTTTAAAGATTATTAATTATTTTTATAAGAAGTTCAAATCACAGTAAGTATATTCTTTTTTTTTTTTTTTACTCTTCTTTATTAACATAATTTAAGTGTGCCATAGGTGTGCCATGAGATTAAAAAAAAAAAAAAAAAGGTTGAAAAAACACTTAGAAGTCAAATGGGTCATGATCATTGCTGGTAATTTGGGCAGTTCAAGTCATGAACAAAGGCACCCACCACCTCTGGTATATGGGGCCGGTTCCCCACTCCTTGAGCCACCACAGGCACTGCCCGCACAGTTGAGTGTCTTGAGTTTAGGTCAAGCTAATCTTGGATTAGAATATCATGGAAGGACGATGATGTGACCTGTCCTTTGGATCATGCAATCGTGAAAATGTGAGTCTGTGCTGTCAATCTGGTCCTACTATGGAGCCACAGTATACTTTTGGGAATAGCCAGAGTTGGTGCACAATTGCTGTGATAATGATCAAGTGAGTAATTACTGCACTGACCTTGGTCACCTTGAGACCTTGTGATCTAAGAGAAGTAAAAAAAACATAAATAAATAAAATAAAATAAAATAATCCATCAACTTAATGGACAATAGTGAACAACTTTTTTTTTTTTTTTTTTTTTTGAGGCAGAATGTCACTTTGTTGCCCCCGGTATGGTGCCTTGGCATTATAGCTCAAAGCAACCTCCAGCTCTTGGACTCAAGCAATTCTCTTTCCCCAGCTACCCAAGTAGCTGGGACTACAGGCACCCACTACAACTCTCGGCTATTTTTAGAGGTGAGGTCTCTCTGGCTTAGGCTGGTCTCAGACCTGTGACCTCAGGCAATCCATCCACCTTAGCCTCCCCAAAGTGCTGGGATGACAGTCATGAGCCACTGCGCCCAGCTAACAGAGAACTACCTTTATGGACTAGATTTTTGCTGTGGTAAGGTAGTGGTGGTACCTTACTACAAATACTTTATTTATTTGAGCAAATAAATGAAAGCGTCCAAGATGGTCTTTTTCTAATTTTAATTTGTTACTTTTTGTAGAGACAGTCTTACTATTGCCCAGGCTTGTCACAAACTCCTGGCCTCGAGTGATCTTCCTGCCCCACCTTCCCAAAGTGCTAGGATTATATGTATGAGCCACCACATCTGGCTCAGAATGGTTTTATTAGCAAAGTTTTTCATTTATATCTATGTAATGTGAAATGGTATTATGTTAAGCTATTAGAGATTTTTTGCAAGCTTATTACTGCTCCCAATGTTATTACTATTTCAGTTTATAGTGCATTTGCCATAAATTGTTACATTATTAAAAAGGAGCTATCCTTGTTTTAGGTATTGTCCTATGGTTAATTATCCCTTAACTAGGTTGAATTCCACTATAATATTATTAGCACAATTAAAAAGACATTAAGTCACATGTTTTAGATGTTTGTATTTAAATACATAAACTATTTTAGATGTTCTCTTTTCCTGTTCTCTTTTTTTCCCAAAGTATATTTTTGGGAACACATGAGATTATGTAGAGGTGTACTTCATATTTATATTCTCTTACTGCTCACATTTTCTTTGTAATGGTGGTTTTTCCCATCCATTGTATGCTATACAACTAACATTTTTACAGATATGAATTAGATATCTAAAAGAAGAGGAAAACAAAAATGAGATTGCTCCATCAAATTTTTAATGCCATAAAAGAAAAAACAATACTCTTATATTAAGAAAATTTTAAATAGACACAAATGTTCAATAAGATAGATGTTGAACACCAGTATACTTGTAAGCCAATAAATCCTCACCAAAGTTTATGAAAATAAAAAAGTTAAGATCATATCACTTCTGTTTGACATTTCCTTATACAAAAATTAAAAGTATATCTAGTATTTCCCAGGATTTTTATTTTTTAAAAAAAATTTAATTATTTTTATTTATTATGGGTACATAATAGTAGTATATATTTCAGGGTACATATGATGTTTTGATGCAGACATACAATGTGAATTAGTCAAATCAAGGTAATTGGGGTATCTGTCAGGCATTAATCATTTATTTTAGTTATTTTTGTTTAGTTTGGTATGATTATCGTTGATTAAAGTCACTTTGTTGTGCTATCAGATATTGTTCATTCTAACTGTATATATTTTTGCACCCCAAGGCCATCCCTACTTCTATAGTTTTCATTATAGAGATGTTTTACTCCTTTGGTTAAGTTTAATCCTGGATATTTTATTTGTAGCTATTATAAATGAGATCCCTTGATGATGACAAAAAGCATTTAATAAAACTCAACATCCCTTTATGAAAAAAAATTCCCAAAAACTTGATATAGAAGAAACTTATATGAGCACCGTAAGAGCCATATAAGACAGACCTGCAGCTAACATCATACTGAATGGGGAAAAACTGAAAGCCATTCTTCAAAGGCCTGGACCGAGACAAGGATACCCATTTTCACCACTGTTTTTCAACATGTTCTAGTTAAGAGCTATCAGACAATAGAAAGAAATAGAGGGCATCCACATTGGAGAGGAAGAAATCAAATTATCCTAAATACTCCACACACACACAAAAAAAAAACACTATTAGAATTGACTTTTAAAAAGTTCAGTAAAGTTACAGGATACTAAATCAACATACAAAAACCTATAGCATTTCTATGTGCTAACAGTAAACAACCTGAAAGAGAAAGCAAGAAACCAGTTGTGTGTATGTGTTTATTTTACTTGCTGTTAAATTTTAAATATTTAAAAAATTACATGATGATCACTTTGATTAATATTGTTTATCCAAGAGAGACTGTTTATTACATTTGAAAATTGTTTTCATCCTCTATAACTTCATAATGTTTTTCAAAAACTTTTTAAAGAGCTCACAGTTTTTTTCTAAATTGAAAGGGAGAATATATGAAATAACTAAGGGGCTTACGCTCTTTAACATTTTTAATCTCTTAAGATAATGAATGAAAGTTATATAGATGGTAATTTAGAAACTTTTTGGAAGGTTTACCAAATAAAAAGTAAGCTAATATGTCCTTTTGTCAATGTGAAGAATATCAGAAAATACACACATGTCTGGGGGTAGATGTATAGATCTACTATGAAAAGCAGATTGACATTATCTAGAAGTATTAAAGATATCCATATTATTTTAATGTTCATTCAAACCACTTGGGGATTATTAAAACTAAAATTCTAATTCAATAGATCTAGGATAAAATTGGAAATTCTAAATTTCTGGTAATCTCCTAAAATGGTAACTACCATGCTGGTCTCCGGAGCAGTGGTTCTTAAAGTGTGTTTCTCATACCAGCACCATTAACCTCACCTGGGAACTTGTTAGAAATGTAAATTCATAGGTCTCACTCCCTTGCAGGGGTCCTCAAACTTTTTAAACAGGGGGCAGTTCACTGTCCCTCAGACCGTTGGAGGGCCGGCCTATAGTTTAAAAAAAACAAAACAAAACTATGGACAAATTCTTATGCACACTGCACATATCTTATTTTAAAGTAAAAAAACAAAATGGGAACAAATACAATCACACCACCTCATGTGGCCCCCTGCTGGGATGTGGCCCAGCAATTTGTGTTTTAATGAGCCTTCCAGGTAATCCTGATACAAGTCAAATGTATCAGGATATAGGTAGAGGAATGCTCATAATGGCACTGTTCATGAGAGCCCCAAATGGATAAATTCCAAACATCTTACAGCTGGTTAGATAAATTATGATTATTTACACAACAATCTACACAGCAATGAAAATAAGCAAGCAGCAATTACCTATAACACTATAGATGAATCTTTCGAATATTGACTATATGAAACAAAGTGTAAAAGAATATGAATATGATCCACCTATATGAAAAAACCAGTTAGCATTTTTAGAGGCCTATATCAGTGGTAAAACAGTGAAGAAAGGAAAATGGCTAACCATAAAGTCAGAGTAAGTAATACCTCTATTTTAAGTTAAGGGGTGCCTGGCCAGAGCCAGGAGCTTTGCTGCTGGACTGTGTACTTGCTGGAGAGGCTGCTGCCCAGACCTCCTGAGATGTCAGAAGGCAGATCTCATATTTTGGATTCTGGCTATAATGAATGACACGTTAACATCAGATGCCACTGATGGAAAAGTTGAAGTTAATGGGGAATGTGCAACAGTGCATTTTTCTGACATTGTCCCTCATATGGAAGGATGCTGGTTAGGAGAAGCATGGGACACTCCTGAAACAGAAAAGGATAATGGGAACCACGAAGGGACTTCCTATTTTACATGCAGACACCCACGAGGAGGATCTGTTATCTGTCCTAACAAGGTCAATTGTGGAATAGACTTTCTTACTGCAGTTAAGAACCACTATGTGTTAGAAGACTGACATAACTCAAGGAAGATGGACAAGAGTGAACTGTTATAATTGGAAGTAAATCTGTGGAAACTGTTGGTTTTGACTCTTATGAAAACAGCACAGTCAGCTGGGCAAGTTGCAAGACATTTCTCTGAGGAACTGTGCAGTAAGCTGTGCTGGTGACAAGGGAGGAATTGACAAAGCATGTCCTTCTATTGGAAAGGTACATTTGTCACACAGCCTGCTGTCATCACGGATGAAGTGATATATATATTGCTGATGAGCTCCGATGCCTGAAGTTTTTAATCTCCATAAAAAGAAACTAACATATCCCTCCGGTTCAGCTTCTCTAACTGGAATGTTTTCAGCACCGAAGGTTTTAGCCCTCAGCTGAACAGGAGTAACCTGGGCTAAGGTGCTCCAGTGTGCCTCTGGATGCCCAGGTCTTGAGGAACTACACCTTGAGTCTAAAGATACTGTCATTTCAGAAAGCCAACTGATGTTCTACAGGCTGTCAAGTTGTTAGACTTTTCTTCTAATCAACTGATGAAAATCAGCTATTTCTGATACCATAACTTCCCAGATCACTCATCAGATTTTCATCCATACGGTTTCCAGATGCTGGAATTGGATGCAAAACATCAAATGTTCTCATCCTTGAAGTACCTCGCAGTAAATGATAATTAGATATCACATTTATCAATGGGCTAGACAAGTTACAAAGCATGCTTTATCCGGCACAAGAAAGCCCCTGACTGAAAAAGACAAAGCAGCACAGACCACATGGTGACTCGTTATCACCAAGATCCGTCACTGAAGCCCTGAACAGGCATGAACCTGAGCTTGATCACCGAAAAGGCTTTGAAATGAATGGAGGAAAAGGCTGGTGGGCATGAGGATCCAGAAAAGGACAGCGCAACGGACGAGTTTATTGCAGTGCACCCTAGGTACCTGTTGCTCTGCCTTTTAGGTGGTTTACCTGAAGATGAGGAACTTGAAATGCAATCACCATTTTTGCTCATAAACCAACTGTTAACACTGAGGATGAGATGCCCTAACCAACTAGATCTGAAAATGCTACAGAAACAGACGCCAGACTCCAAGACAATTTCAAAGGTGAAGGGATGCTGTCACATCTTCTCAGAGTTCCTATGTCAGACTTTCTGTTGTCCTATGAACGTCCCAAAATTCCAGACAGACAAATTGAACTGACCCGTAGTCATTA
The DNA here is from genome assembly GCA_963574355.1 of Loris lydekkerianus. Classification (NCBI taxonomy): domain Eukaryota; kingdom Metazoa; phylum Chordata; class Mammalia; order Primates; family Lorisidae; genus Loris; species Loris lydekkerianus. The sequence continues at coordinate 9,326 of CAUYPK010040476.1, read as the reverse complement.
GGAAAATGACCTATAGTCAGTACAGATTTATTCTATGGAAAATGGAGATTGTGTATTAGTGTGATGGTAACAATCAGCTAATAAAATTTAGAGACTAGACTGTTTATCATATCTGGGGTTCACCAGCAATAATAAATGATTTCTTAGACAATTCTATTGTCAAAAAATGAGGTTTTACAACTTGCCTTAACCACAACAAAGAATGTTGTTTTTAGTTTGGATGAAATCTTTTCTAGGTTTGGATATGTTATAAGGTAGCAATACTAAAGGCCTTGAATCTACTAAAAATACATTAAAACAAAGTGAAGGGGTGCACTGTTATGGTGGGCGTACTCGGGAGACCCAGAGGGATGATGTGTGTAATACTCATGACCTGAGTGGTGCTATTGATATTTACATGGACAGTTGTTTAATACTTATTCTTTATAATTAATTAGATATAATTTACATTTTATGGCCTTTTAAAAGTTGCAAAATACGTAAGAGAATAATAAAGCACCAGAACTATTTTCTACAAGAACTATTTTGTAGTGATGTTTTTCTTTATTAAAACTGAAGAAACTAAAATGGCTAAATTTCTTTATGTTCCTTTACCTTTTGCTCAACTGTTTAGAATAGCAGAATTCACTTGTCATTAATTGCTAATGACGAGCTAAAATATGAGGTCTTTCTTTCACGGATAACTGACCACCGCAAAGCCTTGCTGCATCTGTCTGGTCACAGGAATTGCTCTCTCTGCACTGACATGGGACTGGTGTGGGGCTGCAATGAGAGAGATTGCAGAATGAAAAGAGGCAACGTTCTCATAAGGTTTCCTTCAGAATTTTGAAGCATTGACTCTCATAGTTCACAGGCTCACTAAACAGCTTATACACAACGCCGAAAATGCAGACCCCAGAGGGTTGCAGGGCAGCGGCCGCACATCGAGCCACCGAGGAGCTTTATAAAACTACTGATTCGATTAGTCTGGGTACCGCCAAGGCAGCGGGATGCAGAACATCTCCTCTGAGGGATTCCCTCGTGCAGCCAAAAGGAAGAGGGGCAGGACCAGGAACAGTCCAGCCTACACAACTCCTCAGCCTTAGTCCTGACTTACAGAGTTTTCTTAGTCTTTGTCCCAACTCATAGATTTTGAAGGACTTGAATTAGCATCAGTGAAGGATTTATAGAAGAACAAACCGCCATATCTTCTGGGAAGGTTTGGTGATTATTCTCCATTGTACTACACCACAATAGCCTTGGGCTACTCACCGGGCCTTCCCTCAGCACTTCTCAGCTCATCACAGTGAATCCTGAGCCTACTCTCTCATTTATAGGTTTCCGCTGAAATCACTCCCCACAGATTGCAACTGCTCTCCCTCACAGGTCCTTATTTCTACATCCTCATCAGGACAAACAACCAAACCAAAACAGCAGAAACCATGGTTAGGTTTTCAGTCAAAGATTCAGGAACCCTAATGGGCAGACATAATCACTTGGAGTGAGCAAAGCTCACCAGTAAAGATTTTTAAAAACGCCCCCCTGTCTGTCTTCCTCCATACCTAATATCTATTGCTTCAGGCTCAGGTAATTCTGACAAACATATGTAGTGTTATCATCCATTGATAGGTTGGCCCTAGATAGGTTTCCAGAGTTCCATAGATCATCCTCTCCCACAAATGCTGAGCAGTGCTGTATGTGTGTAACTTTTGTTTGTATCCAGAAATGGTTCATGTAAACATTTCTCTGATTATTAAGTTGGCCTATAATCTCTGTCCTAGTTAAGAATCATTCCAATATACTGGAAATATAAACTCTCACCAGAAGATAATTTTTTCTCATAAAAATATATAACACAGTTCTTATGTATATTTGAGGCGTTATCAGTAAGACTTTCTAACAAGACTTTTTAGCTGGATGAAACTTGCAATCTACTTTTTCGGAAAAATTACTTCAGTTCAGCCATTAAATGCTATGATACTGAACGTTAGCCTCACACGCTCCTATAATCCTGGGAAGACCAACATTTCACTCTTTGGGAAATGTTTAGTACTAGAAGAAAAACAACTTTTTTTTTTGAAAGTCAGCTTTCTTGATGGTTACTGCAATGTAACCATAATTGCTTCATTGTTTTATCAGAATCTCAAGTTTTTAAATTTATAAAACAGTGCGAGTAAAATAATTTAACTGTAGTTATTCTCACCACTCTCTCTGCCCTAGTATCTGGAGATGGCCAGTATGAACAGTGTCACATCTGTCAGGCAAGGACAAATACATATTGTGTGAGTGTGTGTGTTTGAATGTGTTATTTTTAAAACAAAAATGCAGCCACATAATTGGATCATCTATCACTTGACAATATGTCTCGGATATTTTTCCAGGACACAGCAGCTTTCAAAAGAGTATACAGTGTTATTTTCTGAACGTACCAGAAAATCTCTTATAATGAGCTTGCTTTCTACAAAATGAAAATGGAATGTCTTTGACTATCAAAGTCAGCTGCTGTCATCAAAGCAGGCGTTCTGTTCTCTCCCGTCTCCTTCACCCAGACAAACCCCATGGTTCTTACCCCTCTGCTTTCTTTCCTGCCTTTACCCCAGCAGAGGACAGATCCGAGGCCTTCCTCAATCTGTGCAGTCCTTTCAGAAGACTTAGGCAAGGCTCTAGGGCTGCTGCATTCCTAGATTTGCTTCTAATACAGAAATGTATTCTGCAACCTTTCTGTCAAGTGAGCTTGCACTATGTGTTTTCCACTGTGAGCAAAGAAAAATAGATTTAGCATTGAAATGTACCATCCGTGTCAAACTGTGTCAATATGTGATGGATCAGATTTAAACCTGAGCACCTTCCTTAGTTTTAATTCTCAGCCATTTAGTGCTACATTCTTCTAACCCTCAGAACCATCTACCGGAGATCTCCAAACCCCTTAGAAGTCAGGTGAAAACCTTGCTGAAAAAGATTTCTTTTAGGCAGACGCTACCCACGCTCTCCTGCCCACCTTGCTCAGTGAGTCTCTACTCCCAAAGCAGCCACTGAAAACACAGTTACAAGTGAGCTGTTTTTTCCTCCCACTCCACAAATCCTTTCTTTTCTGACTTCTCCTTAATATTATGCCTTGTTACAATGCAAACATTTAAGATTAGTTTTCTACACCCTTGACACCTCCTCATTGAAAAGATTCTTCCTAGTTTGAGTCAGGATATCAGGAATGTAGAATAGCCAGTGAAGTTTTAATTGGATTAAACTCTGTGTGTCCCTCCACCCCTCCAAGCTCCTTACTGGCAACTTTCTTGACAGCTTAACTAACAAGATAATGTGCAACCCACAGGAGCTGCGTTCAGCAGGGCCTCCCGCCTCACCTGGGGCCAACACACCTGGGCCGGCTGTGAGTGGCCACAGAGCAACAGGTAACTGACAACAACCCCCCACTCTGATACTGTCACCAACTCTCAGGCTTTGTGCACTTCTGAGATGAAATTCAAACCTGAAATTTTAGCTGCTCAGAGTGATTGGATTCAGCAGGCGCCCTCTGAGCCTGCAGTGGAAGCGCCAGAGGGGGAAGCAAAGCCACTTCCCTGGTCTTTAATTCCCTCGGCCAAGAAAAATCAAAATCTGTCCATTTGGCACATTTCAGAGGGAAAAAGGGCAGTACAAATTTTCCTTAATAAAATAATGCCAGCTATTAAAGAGCAGTCTTGCCGAAGTCATTCGACGCCCTTCTCCCACAGGGCTGGCGGGCGCGGGGCCAGGGTGTGGGGAAGCGCAATTGGAGACATTAGTTACACCACCTTAGGTACGGTAGCAAAATAATATTTGATAAATGAAAATAAATCCAGGCAGACACAATTTCCAAATAGTTTTTAGAAGTACCTGTCACTGCCAGATTCTCTTCTTAAGCGTAACCCTTGGTGAGCGAATCCATTTCATCGCTTCTTCTGGGCAGAAAATTTCAGTGTGCCCTAAAAGAATTCAGTGTTTCCAGAGGGAAAGTGACAAGCACATTTTCATGAGAATTGGAGACTCTGCCAAAGCTCCCTGCAGAAATTTCTTACCTGAAAGTGGAGCAGCTGGAGTCCTACGCTTTCATTTCAAAAGCATGGGGAAGAAGGGTGACTATCCTCAAACACTCAACCCTAACAAACAGAAGTGTTGGTATCTCAAATGCCTTTCACAAGAAGACACCCATTCCATGCTGTTAGTAGAGCTAAACTTTCAATGTCAGCACCCACAAGAAGGATCACTGTGCTTCAAAATCCCCCCCCCCCCCCAAGGTGTAAAGGGCATCTGCTTGACTGTGTCCTAAGTATACGTGTTGATACTGAGTAGTATAAAGAGATAAACAATACAAGGGAAGTTATAACCTAGAGATATAAAGATACATTTCTGGTTTTGACTGCATTTTTCACTTACATGCAAAAGATCTGATAATTTGGAGAAGGCTGAACCAGGAGTTCTGGTAACAAAAATGTAGAAGAGGGGAAAGAAAACAAAGATACTGCATAAGAATACTGAGAAGGGAGGTCTAAAATGACACAGAATTGGAAACAATACAATCTTTTGACTTTTTTATACTTTAGGTTCACTACAGTCAACACTGATGAAAAGAAAATGTTACATAATGTGCTGGGGGGGATGGTTGTATTAGCGTGTCAGGAGTAGCGTAGTATTACTAGATGGTGACCTGAGTTCCCATCCTACTTTGGCACTTACGACCTATGGTCCCTTAAGTAGAGTAAGTCCCCACTCTGTTGCTGGCTCTATATTATGACCATACAAATATACTATCTAGGTCAGTCTATCTAGAGATTTTAAATGCCTCACAAATGACCATCTGAAAATGAAAGGAATTGAGCGTCGAAGTTCTGCCCCATCCATCATACTCCCCAGACCTCTCGCCAACCGACTACCATCTTTTCAAGCACTTCGATAACTTTCTCACCGGTAGAACCTTTGCCAATCAGGACCTAGCAAAAATGGCCTTCGCTGACTTCATCGAATCCTGATGTGAGGACTAAATGTAATAATGTAAAGAAAGCAGTAAAGATGTCTCTCTCTCTTTTCTTCCTTTTCTCCTTCTCCTTCTTCTTGTAAATTATATACCATCACACTCTATTCCTCGGCTATAACATGGAGATAGTAATAGTACTCACTTTATAGGGCTGTTGTGAAGATGGATGAAGTAATCCATTTTAATTACGTAGGAATGTGCATGGCATGTAGTAATGACACTCCTTAAACAATTTTTATCAAGAGTTTCCATTGTAGCTATTTGATTATGTCTATAGACACTGTGTTCTGGTAGGCACTGGCCTTGAGAACCTAGATTTTTCCCTATATCTATTTTCAAACTTATCTTTAAGCTTGGTAACTTGGTCCTAAGATTCCTTTAACAACAGAGCATAGTGTGAAAATTACCCACGAATGAGAAGCTTCCCACCACTATCTCTGCCTGACTCTTGGGCCAGGCTGGTGACAGGGGTCGCCCTGGCCCAAGAGTCAGGCAGAGGTACTGGTCACCTTCTCCTATTGAAAAGCTGCCCCAGCCTCTAAGTTTCTTCTCTGGCCACTCATCATTTTAAGAAAATGGATCTAGATAACTCTGCCTTAGACTGCTGTAAGATTCTGTTGCCAACTTCTACAATTCAGGACAAGAATTCCACAAAGATAGAAAAAAAAAAAAAAAAAAACCCTATCCTCTGAAAAATAAACCTAAAACAGGTTTTATTTCACCCTGGCCCTGAAGTCTAGAAAGCCAGACTCTCATGGAAGGCAATGACAAGATAAGTCACGATTATTTTATCTTGCAAACCTTTTAGTAATAAAATGTTAAGGGGATGGGGAACCTACAGCCTAAGGACACATGTGGCTCTCCAGATCCTCACGTGGGGCCCCTCAATGGAATCCAAACTTCACAGAATATATCCCTTTATTAGAAGGATTTGTTTTATAGCATTTGGTTTCAGTCAAAAGGCTGCACTCAAGGATCCAGAAGGCCACAGGCTCCCTACCCCTTTCTGAAATTATAAGCAAACTTTACTGAGTACATACATGAAGTTTTGTAACTTTTATCTGGTGTTGAGATAGATGTGAGACTTCAAAAGGGTTAAGAACTTTAGATTAGACAACAATATATACTTATGTTTATAAAAAAGGACGGTTATCTTTTTCATCTTTACGTTGCCCAAGAAAGTTCCAAAGGTACTGTATAATACTTGGCATCACAGCAAGAGTGATGTTGATCCTCACTTTCTTGAAAGCCAAAAGAAACTGTGGTAGTGGGAAGTGGCCCAGGACCTTTGGCCTCCACTGAAGAGTTCAATTTGCTTTACTTGTGTTGACTGAGAATAGGACCTACTCAGCTCTGTCCTAGACTCCAGAAAATTCATACATGAGTAGCCATAATTTTAGCCTAAAGGTGATCTGGGTTCTCAGAATCACTTCCGCGTCTATCAGACGCCTCTCAAATTAGTTGCTGAAGAGTTTAAAGTTTTGTGTTTCTCCCTAGGCATTGGTCCCAAGGAGGATGGAGTTAGTGACTGGCTCATAGTAACCCACTCCCACCCTGGAAACAGGGAGTGAGGAAGGGTCTATTTTACATAAAGGGTCTTGAACGCAGCATTAAAAATCTTCTTTAAAATGAGTATCTATCATTAGTAAATGTTTTCTTGATGTTGCCAAACAGTATTGTAGGCACTTTATAGACATGTTTCCCTTTAATCCCTATAGCAACCCTATACAATTGGTATAATGATCAGTTTTCAGGCAAGTGAATCAGGACTCATAGTGGTTAAGCACTTAACAGAGTAGAGATGTGTGCCACAGTCTGTACGGTTTCAAAGTTCAAGCTCTTAACCCCTGTCCTGTGGTAACAAGTTATTTCTATCAGATTGTAAAGTAGCCTACAGTTTTCTTATCTTCAGTGTATTTTGAAAGAAATACAACTGTTTGGTTTGAGAGGATCATCTCTAAACACTAGCTGCCTGCATGTTCCCATGACTGAAGAGATGAATCCTTCTTCTGTTTCTCTAAACTGTGAGTTACCAACCCTGATACCAGAAGGTGGGAGACATACGTGAGTGCAGCTTCTCGTGTATGTCGTGAAACACTGCATGTCATATTCCTTGTATCCCTTAGGATGGATCATAGTTTAACAACTAACAGAATACATGAAAGACTGTATCTTAAATAAGAAAGGAGTGTGATTTCCACACTCAACAAGGCTGTAGGTGGGCAATCCACAGCTGCTGTGGTGGCTCAAATGTGACATCAAGGGCCAACCTCCTTCTGTCTTCCTGTGTCACCATTAGTAGCCTATTCTGTCGTCATTTCCATAGAATAATGGCTGCACCTCTGGCCATTATGTTCATGTTCCAAGAAGGAAGGGAAAAGAGTAAATACAGAAGAAGGAGTGTGCCAGCTAGGCCTGTCCCTGTGCCAGTCACTTGACAGCTTCTAGCCATAAGGGGGACCAGGGAGAGGAGGGTTGGTCCTGAGCACATTGACACTGCAAACATGAGTGAAGCTGTGTCAGTGAAGAAGGGGAGGATAGTTCCAGAGCAGATCACTATAGGAGCAGCCACACTTTACAGAGGGAAACAACCTCAAGGCAATTCAGCTGAAGCTCCCATTTCTCCATCTATAAGTCGGTGTTGTTACCTTAGCAACATCACTTCATGCTGGGGTAAAGCCTGTGTATTATATGGCCCCAGGTTTCTGTTGTGTGCTGTCTCAGATACAAAGGACTGGACTTAGTATGAAACAACTGAGAAAGCATGGGCTCAGATTGGGAAGACCAAGTTTGAATCCCACATCTGCCATTTACTAGCAGTGTGACCTTAGTCAAGCCACATGTGAAGACAAAGTTCTTCACGTGTAAGGTGAGGATGATAACACTAACTAAGCCATGAGGTTTAAATGAGATGATGTTTATAAAAGTGCTGGATGAAAAGTTGAATATAAACATCATCTAAGAGTATCATGATTTTCAACTGGAGAGGAGCCCTCAACTTGTTTTGTTATCAAAGTTGCTGTGTTTAAGCCCTTGCTCTGCACAAAGCATCATGCTATGCACTGATGCTATAGAAAGAAGTGTGCAGAGTCATAGGAGCATCTGCCGCAGCTCACGTCTCACAATGCTGGTGTCCCTTTCAGATACGCCTTTCCCCATCTCTTCTCCTCTGCCGAGCTCAGCACTCAGCTCGGAAGCATCTTCTTCAGGGGCATCTCCAAGTCCTCTGAGGCCCTTCTACTCTACCGGCTTCCATGACGCTGCATTTTCCTGGTTCTTCTTCATTGTTCTTCTCTTTTCTCTCTTTTCTGTCTAGAACGTAGAAATTCCCGAGTGTGGGCTGTGCCTGGGCTGTGCCTCCGCCATGCCTCTTATTAACTGCAGAGCCCCACAGGTGAATCTCAGCCACCTCCGTGGTTTCCTTTCCTTCAGTTTGCTGATGATTCTCTAATCTGTGTTTCTGGTTCAAACCTGTGTCTCAGACATCAAACCCATGTATTTGATGGCTTATTGCATATGTCCCCGGTGGCCCCAAAACATGCGAGTGCAAAATGTTCAAAACCGAGCTCTTCCTCATTGTGTGGACTTTGGTCCCACTTCTGGGTTTTCTATTTGGGAGAGTCTTGTCATCTCCCCAGTTAGCTGAGCTGGAACACTGTGAGTCAATTCCTTGCTGCCCCTCTGTTTCCTATTCCACATTCAATCTTTTATGAAGATTTTCCTTCTTTAGCACTTTTTTCTCTTTTTGGTTGCCATCACTGCTATTGATTTGGAAGTGTTGACTGCCTTCTGTATGGAATGTCTTTTTTTTTTTTTATTATTAAATCATAGCTGCGTACATTGATATGATCATGGGGCATCATACACTAGCTTCCCAGACCGTTTGACACATTTTCATAACAATGGTTAACATAGCCTTCCTGGCATTTTCCCAGTTACCGTGCCAAGACATTTACATTCCACATTTACTAAGTTTTGCATATACCCTTGTAAGATGCCCCGCAGGTATAATCCCACCAGTACCCCTCCCTCCACCCCCCTCCCCCCTCCCTCCTCTCCCTTTCCCCCTTCCCCCTATTCTTAGGTTGTAACTGAGTTATAGCTTTCATGTGAAAGCCATAAATTAGTTTCATAGTAGGGCTGAGTACATTGGGTACTTCTTCTTCCGTTCTTGAGATACTTTACTAAGAAGAATATGTTCCAGCTCCATCCATGTAAACATGAAAGAGATAAAGTCTCCATCTTTCTTTAAGGCTGCTTAATATTCCATGGTGTACATATACTACAATTTATTAATCCATCATGGATTGATGGGCACTTGGGCTTTTTCCATGACTTA
>CAUYPK010040474.1:0-38812 GCA_963574355.1 Loris lydekkerianus | reverse complement strand
AGAGCTGGAACATATTCTTCTTAGTAAAGTATCTCAAGAATGGAAGAAAAAGTATCCAATGTACTCAGCCCTACTATGAAACTAATTTATGGCTTTCACATGAAAGCTATAACCCAGTTATAACCTAAGAATAGGGGGAAGATGGAAAGGGAGGGGAGGGAGGGTGGAGGGGGTGGAGGAAGGGTGATTGGTGGGATTATACCTGCGGTGTATCTTACAAGGGTAAATGTAGAATGTAAATGTCTTAACATAATAACTAAGAAAATATCAGAAAGGCTATGTTAACCAGTGTGATGAAAATGTGTCAAACTGTCTATAAAACCAGTGTATGGTGCCCCGTGATCGCATTAATGTACACAGCTATGATTTAGTAAAATAAATAAATAAATAAATAAATAAATTGTTGTGTTCCTGCAACAAATGGATGAAACCCACTTGGTCCTGGTGGATTATTTTAGTTTTCTGATGTGATGCTAAATTTAATTTGCTATTTTTTTTTTTTTTATTGAAGACTTTTGCGTCTAAATTCATAAGGGATACTGGTCCACAGTTTTCTTTTTCTGTCATATCTTTTCTTGGACATAGCTTAGGTATTAACGTGATACTGGCTTTGTAGAATGAGTTGGGGAGCATTCCTCCCTTATCAATTTTATGGAATAATTCCTACAGTATGGATAACAACTCTTCTTTGTATGTCTGATAAAATTTGTCTGTGAGTCCATCTGGTCTGGGCTTTCTTTTTTTAGAAGATTTTTTGTTGCTACTTCAATCTCATTGGTTGTTATTGGTCTGTCTAGGAGTTTTATTTCTTCCCAGCTGAGTCTTGGGAAGTTATGCGTTTCCAGGAATTGGCCCATTTCCTCATCATTTTTTGAGTTTTTATGTGCAGAGATTTTCATAGTATTCACAGATGACATTTTGTGTTTCTGTGGTATCTGTCGTAGTATCTACTTGTTAATTTCTAATTGATCTTATTTGTATTCTTTCTCTATTGTTGGTTAATCTAAAAAGAAGTCTAACAATTTTATTTGCTTTTCAAAGAAGCAACTTTTATTTCATTGATTTTCTGAATTATTTTCTTAGTTTTGATTTCAGTTAGTTATGTTCTGACCCTAGTTTTTTTTTTTTTCTCCTGCTGGCTTGGTGTTTGCTTTGCTTTTGCTTTTCTAGATCCTGGGGACATGTTATTAGATTGTTAATTTGTGATCTGTCTCTCTATTTCATTTAGGCATTTTAAACTATGAATTTTCCCCTTGGATGGCTTTTTCTAAATCTCACAGATTTTGATAGTTTGTGTCCTATTTGTCATTCAGTTCAAGAAATATTTTGATTTCCATTTCAATTTTATTATTAATCCAATAATCATTTAGTAGCAGGCTGTTTAATTTCCATGACCTTGTGTAGACTTGAGTATTCTGTTGGAGTTTATTTCTAGTTATTGTGTTGTGGTCTGAGAAGATACATGGGATAAGCTCTATTTGTTTGAATTTATAAAGGTAAGATTTGTGGACTAAAATATGATCAATCTTGGAGAATATTCCTTGTGGTGATGAGAAGAAACTATATTCTGTAATTTTTTTAATAAAATGTTTTATATATATCTATTAGACCTATTTGTTTTAGAGTTCTGTTTATTCTAGAGTCCCATTTAAATCCTGTTTTCCTTATTTATTTTCTGCATGGAGGATGTCCAGTTCTGTCACTGGGGCACTGAAGTCCCCAGCAATTATAATGCTCTTGTTCATCTCTTTTCTTAAATTTAGTAAGGTTTGCTGGAAGAATCTAGGCACTCCTGTGTTAGGTGCATAGATATTTAAGGTTGTTATGTCTTTTTGTTAAATTGCTATGTTTACTATAATATAATGGCCATCTTTGTGTTTCTTTATTACTGTTTATTTAAAGGCAATTTATCTGATACAGGAATGGCTACACTTACTTTCTTTTGGTTTTCATTTGCATAGAATGTCATCTTCCTTCACTTGACCTGGAGTCAATATGGGGCGATATTTATTGGAAGGATCAATTGAGAAACTGTAGGCATCTGACAAATAATAAGCATACAATAAAGATATTCTCTTAGGATTTAATAAAGACCACAGGGCAATTAATTGCTGATTGAACTTTCAATGTGAAAAGGTAATTCTATGTAGTTTATAGTAGAATTAGCCTTTTTAATTTTTAAATAATCATTCACAGAATGCTGCAATGTACAATGCCAAAGTACAGAGTAATCCCTTTTATTCTTTTCCCAGGGTCTCCCAATGTTAACATCTTGGGTACCTATAGTATCATATCAAAACCTGATAATTGACATGGTAATATCTGTAGGGCTTGCTCAGGTTTTACTGTTTATAGGTAGACTTATTTGTAACTCTGTATATATAGTTCCATGCAATTTTATCACATGTGGTTTTCTATAGTTAACCCCATGTCTGTAAGACCTGGTAGCCACACTCACATGCCTTCTCCCACTGTAAACCCTAACAACTACAAACCTGCTTTATGTCTCTGTAATTTTATGTAAGAGCACTATATAAGTGAAATTATATTCTTAAGCTTTTGCTGTTAGCTTTTTTCATTCAACATACTTTCTTTAAGGTTTATTCAAGATTTTATGTGTTGCCTTAGTCTATTCCTTTTTACTTCTGAGTACATGGTGTGGATGCTTGTCATAGTTTCTTTAAACATTTCCCCTTCAGGTGACATTTTGATAGTTTCCAGTGTTTTGCTACGATTACTAATGTTGCTATAAATATTCACATATATGTTTCTGTATGAACATAATTTTTATTTCTCTGGAATCAATGCCAAAGAGTACAAGCACCAAGTCATACGGTAAATCCATTTTTAGTTACAAAAGAAACTGGTGTATCTTGCAAGGTTGTTAAAATGTTTTACGTTCCCATTAGCTTGCCTTTAGCCCATTTTTCTGATTGGATTGTCTGGTTTTTTTCTTGTTTTTCATTTTGACTTTTGAGAGTGCCATCAATTCTAGATATTAGTTTCTTTTTGGATAAATGGTTTACGATTATTTTATACCAGTGTGTGACTCTTGGTTTCATGCTTCTCACATAATCTTTCACAGAGAACAAGTTTTTGATTTTAATGAGGCCCAATTTTTAATATTTTAATGAGATTAAACTAAACATTAAAAGGTTTTTAATTGAATAACATCCATATTTATTATTTGTTACTGAATTGTGCTTTTGGTATCAAAGCTAAAATTTCTTTGCCTAGTCCTGAGTCCCAAAGCCTTTGTCTTACTTTGTTTTAAGTTTGTATTTATATTTTACATTTAAGTCTGTGATATGTTTCCAGTTAATTTTTCTATAAGTGTGAGGTTAGGTTAAGATACAAACACATTTTTTGCTGAGAGATGCCTAGCTCTATCCAGACATTGCCCTAGCACCATTTGTTGAAATGGCTGCTCCTGCTTCATTGGATTTCTTGTGCACCTTTATAAAAAATCAATTGTGTTGGGCCGTGCCTGTGGCTCAAAGGAGTAGGGCACTGACCCCCATATGCTGGAGGTGGTGGGTTCAAACCCAGCTCTGGCCAAAAACTGCAAAAAAAAAAAAAAAAAAAAAAAAAAAAATCAATTATGTTAGTGTGCAGTGGGAGGGGTTTTTAAAAAATCAATTGTAAATATTCATGTGAGTCTATTTTGGGGTTCTCTATTTCATTCCATTGGTCTAAGTGATATTTCTCCAACAATACTACTGGATAACTATGCATATATAGCAAGTTTTAACATCAGCAAGAGTGATTCTTACGGGCAGCTCCTGTCGGTCAGTGGATAGGGCACTGGCCCCACATACCAAGGGTGGCGGGTTTGAACCCGGCCTCAGCCAAACTGCAACAAAAAAAAAAGTTGGGCATTCTGGTGGGTGCCTGTAGTCCCAGCTACTCAGGAGGCTGAGGCAAGAGAATCACCTAAGCCTAGGAGTTAGAGGTTGCTGTGAGCTGTGGTGCCACAGGACTCTACTGAGGGTGACTAAGTGAGCCTCTGTCTCTAACAAAAAAAAAAAGAGTGATTCTTCCCACATTGTTTTTCTTTGTCAAAAGAAGGGTGTGTGCTTTTTTCTATAAATTTTAGAATAAGATCTTCTCTGCCTGAAAATAAATTGCTGGAATGTTGACAGACAAACATTAAACTGCTAGGTCTATTTCAGGAGAGTTGACATCTTTACTAGGCTGAGTCTTCCAGTCCATGAACATAGGAAGTCTTCTCATTACTTAGTTCTTCTTTGAGATCTTTAGTCAGCATTTTTTAGTTTAAAGCATGTAGATATCAATACATGTTGTTAGATTTACACCTCAGCTTTTACCATAGATGGGGAAATTGTAAAATAAATAGTATTGCATCTTATATTTTGCGTTGTTGAACTCACTTATTAGTTCAAGGATATTTTTTGTAGATATTTGGGGATTTTCTATATATGACAATCATGTAAAGCAAAAATAGAAATAGTTATATTTCCTATTTCCAATAGGTATGCCTTTTGTTTCCTTCTCTTGCCTTATTGTGCTGGCTGGAACTTCCAGTGCTCTGCCGAGCAAGATATGTGACAGCACATACCCATATCTTGTTCTCAATCTGAGGAGCCGATTGAGTGGAATGTTTTGCTGCAGGTTCTTTTGTTGATGATCATTATCAAGTTGAGCAAGGTCTACCTTATTAATATTTTGTTGAAAATTTTTATCATAAATAGGTGTTAGATTTTGTCAAATGCTTTTTCTGTGTTAATAGATATGATTGTATATTGTTTCTTTAGTATAATTGATAAATTATATCAAATGATTTTCAAATCTTGAGCCACCCTTCTATATCTAAAACCGATCCCATCAACAATGGTGTTTAAATCTTTTTATTCATTAATGAATTTAGTTTTATAATACCTAGTTGAAAGTTTTAGTATCTAAGATTATGAGAGATATTAGTCACTAGTTTTCTTTCTACATGTTTGTGTGGTTTGGGGATCAGCTAATAATACTGACCAAAAAATGAGCAAGAAGTGTTTCTTCCTTTTCTATACTGACAGAGATTGAGTAAATTTGTTAGTTCTTTAAATTTGTTGGTGAGATTTGGATTTCAGGCTATGGATTTCAGGAGAGGAGGAGCTTTAGAATTGCAAAGTAAAATTTTTTAGTGGTAATATGGCTGTTTAGGTTGAGAAAACTACTGATCTTACCTCATGTTTACTGATTTTATCCTGTGTCATATTTACTTTTAAGAATATTCAGTGAAGTTTGTATTTCATTAGTATATCTTTCAGTTCTAAAATTTTCATTTAATTGTTTTTTTGTAACTTTCTTTTCTAAGATGTTCTAATCTTTTTTTATTTGTGTCTAGAGAATTTGTTACTGCTTCTTAAAGCATTTATATGACTGCTTTAAAATTCTTATCACGTAATTCCAACACATGAATCATCTAGGTATTGATGTCAATTGATTTTCTTCTGTCAAGTTGTGTTTTTCTTAGTTCTTGGCATTGTAAGAGATTTTTAAATTGTATCCTTGACATTTCGCACATTTTCATGGGAGACTCTTGATCCTATTTAAAACTTCTATTTTAGCAGGCAATCACATTATTAGGCTTAATATGTAAGTCCTGGAATACTTTCATAAACTCTAATCTCAATGACAATCTAGTTTTCAGGGCTTTGGCAATGGTAGTCTGGCGTGCTTTATGCCACTAGGCTGACTACCAGGGCCAGTTGGGCTTCCCAGTAGGAATGAGCTGGAGTTGGATCCTGCCCAGATTCTGCTGATGCTGCCACCGTGGGTAGGTGTCCCGCCTGCTGCCCCAGGTGTCGGACAGGAATCTTGCTCATGCTGACACTGTAGCAGACTAGGACTGCCATTCCAGGCATGTAGCCTGTGGGCACAGGAGATAAGTCCTACCTTGGGATTCACTTTGCCATTTTTAGCAGGCTGTCAGAATGTGTGGTGTGGTAAGTGGGTTCGCCCATTTGACTCCACTATTGTGGGTACTATGAACAGATCAACCACTCCAGCTAGTAGACTGCAACAGGGGATAGGTTGGCCCAACTTGGCTTTATCAATGTAGCTCCTGCAGGTAGATCAGTTGCACAATAAACTTTTAAACATGCATTGTATATATTAAAATTAAATCAATATATGAGAGAATTCTTATGCTTTCTTTTTTCATCCTCTGTGTTAAAATTTGTTGATAACTTTTAGTCAAATGTGATTTGGAAATTTTCTCTCCTCTGTTCTTATCCAACCTTTTCTTTTCTTTTCTTTTCTTTTCTTTTCTTTTCTTTTCTTTTCTTTTCTTTTCTTTTCTTTTTTTTAGGGTCTTGTGATTCCCTTCTACATGTCTTCTGATGGTGTTGTTTTTCATAATTTATATCAGGACAGCCATGCCTTTGAATCCATGCTTTATCACTCTTGAATTTCTTAATATCTATATCTGCCAGTAAATTTTAAAAATAATCTTGAACTATTGTTTTTATAAGGAAAGTAGGTTTCTCTGAAATGTGCTCTGCAAATATCTTCTCCTACTTTTTATATTTTCTTTTCTTTCTTTCTGTCTTTTTTTTTTTTTTTTTGAGACAGAGTCTCACTTCATAGAGACACCTTGGTAGAGTGCTGCGGTGACATAGCTCACAGCACCCTCTAACTCTTGGGCTCAAGTGATCCCCTTGCCTCAGCCTCCTGAGCAGCTGGGACTATAGGTGCCCGCCACAACGCCCTGCTATTTTTAGAGGTGAGGTCTCGCTCTTGCTCATGCTGATCTAGAACATGTGAGCTCAGGCAAATCACCTGCCTCAGCCTTCCAAGTGTTAGGATTAAGAGTTTCCATAGCCTTCTTTTTGGGTGTGATAATTTGCTAGAGTAGCTCACAGAACTAAGGAAACATGTTATTATAAATGATACAACTCAGCAACACTCAGATGGAAAAGATGCATTAGGCAAAGCATGGGGTAAGAAGCAGCTCAGAGCTTCCATGCCCTCTGCAGGCAACCACCCTCCAACTATCTCCCTGTCTTCAACAATCTAGAAGCTCATTGGATCTTCTTGTTGAAGAGTTTATATATACCTTTATCTCCAGCCCTCTTCTGCAACTTGCTGGATCAGACTGAAAGTTCAATTCCTGTGATCACTTGTCAGTTCTAGAGATTGGTCCTATCTCTTTGGGCCCAGTCATAAGTAACTTCATTATCACAAACTCTGTTGTGATCCACGGGGCTCCTTATGAATAACAAAAGACACCTCCATCATTTAGCAAATTCTAAGGGTTTGGGGAGCTCTAAGTGTGGAACCAAGGACAAAAAAGTAAATATATTTATCATTATACCATAGTACCTTTATTCAATTTGGTATTAAATCTATCCCAGAGTTCTATATTTAATTGTCTATTTGATTCATCAAGCTTATACTTTTTATTAGTAATTCAGAGAAACTGCTATCTCAGACCACTATATGAAATGACAGAGATAAACCATAAATCAGCTCCTCTTGTTCTCCTAAAAGTAAAATTTTATAATCATCTTGTTTTATAATACTACTTTTCAAATTACTTGATTATTCTAGGAGTTAAAAGAAAAAAGACCAAGGTGGGAGAACTTGGTGAGTCATTACTAATATAATATGCAGTTTTATTTTGGTAATTTAAAAATCTATGAGAAGACATAATTCAGAGGAAAGATGATAGTGAATAAACGAAGATGAGACTGATATTTCAGTTTATAAATATCAAATTTAAAAACTACTGACTCTCTTTAAAAAAACCGAGAGCTAAAAAGAAAATATCAACAAGAATTAAAGGACAGAGCAGATCTATTTGTCAGCTGTGAATAACGGTGCTATTGCTTTTCCTTAGGCAGCTAATTACACGATATTTTAATACTTCCTCCATTTCTACTTCTGCTTTTGTAACTACCCTAGTCTCTGAAATAGCCTTTTCAGACCCAGCTAAATGCAGCACACAGGAGACTTCTGTGTTTGCCCTGTGAGGAGTGATGGCTTACTGTCCTCCTTTCAATTATTTATTGTCTGTTTCTTTTTTATTTGGCTCTCTGTTCAGGGACTATGTTACTGTGGCTATTTATTGCTTGTCTTTGTAAAATGGAAATGCTAATACCAAAATTTAATTGTTGTCATCAATTTTAAATATATATGTATATGCCTGTACATATGTATGTATTTCCATACACATATGTGAGTCACAATATTCTTCAGTGTGAGAAGGCACTTAGGAATTCTCCCTTAGGGTTCACAAATTCCTTCCTAGTTATTTAGCATCGAGGTATTGTGGTATTTTAAATACAATTTGTAAATAAACACAAACTTTACAGACTTACATCAAGGATTACAAGGGAATGTGTACAAACTATGACATAGGTATATACTATAAATTTTTAAAAATGTATTTGAATAATGAAAAATTTGAGTCCTAAACCTGTAAACTACTCTTGTACGTCAGGTGGCATGTTTAGAATTTCTCAATAACCGATGCTATGAATAAGAGCTGGTTGACTTTTAGAGAAGCTATACTTGCCTGACAGGTGAAATTTCTTTAGCTCCTTCACCTCCTTTTGGCTGGCACAGTTGTAATAAAATATAATATGGTTTAATGGTTAAGAACATATTTCAAGAAAAAAGACTAATCGCAAGTGAAAAAATTGTGGACTATCGGTGCACGACCTTCATACTTTTCAAACTTCTCTAGCCCATAGTTTCTTCATGTGAAAATACGATGTTAATAATAGAAATTCATTGGTATATTTTGAAAATTAGAAGGAAGAAAGTGCATAAACTAATTAGCATCGTAGTACTCAGTATATATACCTGTTGTTACTAAGAACTAACCTTTCGGTTATTAATGTAATGTTTGGACACCCTTGATTTTACATGTAGTTTTTGTCAATTTAACATAGAGAAGGATAAAGAATATAATCTTTATATTTCCTGCTTTCACACAGGAAAATTTCATAGAGATTTGAAAGATTACATCATTTTCTTCATCTTTGTTCTAAGATCTATTGATTGCAGATCTTATTCTTTAAGTCCGACCAAATATTTGCATATGTTTTATAATTCTGTTATCTTATTAGGACTCAAAAAACTAAAAGATTATAGGGTTCAAATATTCCATTTATAGAACATTAAAAATAGTAATATTTAAAATGAAATGAAAGGCCTCATTGAAGAAACTGAGGTCTAAATGATGAAGAGGAACAGTCAAGAATACCCCTGGTAGGCAGATATCCTTACAGAAGAAGCAGTGAATATAAATGTTTTAACATTCTTGGTGTGGGTGTCCAATATGAAAAGAATTGTAGGCAAATGAGTTGAGAGAGATAAGCAGCCCAGGTGAATCATGGCATTTTAGATCACTGTAAAAGTCTGGATTTTGTACTGAGTATAGTGGAACACAAACAGGTTTATTTATACTTTAAATCATTAAATATTTACAAGCATAAGTTCTATAAGAAACACTACAGCTGGTGCTATAAAGGACTTGGATATGAAAGAAGACATTAGGTGTCTTAGAGATCCTATATGAAAAACAATACACAAAGGAACTCTTCACACAAGGGGGAAAACATGGAGCAGAACACCATGCACAGCTAGAAATAATGCATCTGGTTGAACCCTTTTGATACATCTTTATTAATGAGATAATATTTGACTAAGTTTTGAAGTATTAGCTGGACTTCACTGAGCAGAGTAAAGGCAAAATAGTCATTTCCAAGAGGGGCAGAGGCTACTTTAGGACAGATAAATTTAGAGGCTAACTCTAGAAATGTAACGAAGTCTAGAAAGGTTAGGGTCAGAGCACGATGGCTGTTGAGCACCATGTTAAACAGATGGGATGGTATTTTTCTTATGTATGGTAGTGGGGCATCTGTACTTTTGAGCAGAATAGTATAATCAGCACTGTGCCTTAACGAGGTTTCTCTTCAGCAATAGTCAGAGGAATAAGGAGAATGGCAGTTTAGAAGAGGACTGGCAAGGCAGGCGAAGCAGGAAGGTTAGTGAGGGAACGTCCAGCACTGGGGAGACTGCCAGGCGCTGCTGAGTGGGTGTCATTCTCTCCACTACCACCTCCACTGTCCGATGTCACATAGTCCCACCTGCCTCGCTACTTTCTTTTTCTCACTGCCA
Source organism: Loris lydekkerianus (assembly GCA_963574355.1). Classification (NCBI taxonomy): domain Eukaryota; kingdom Metazoa; phylum Chordata; class Mammalia; order Primates; family Lorisidae; genus Loris; species Loris lydekkerianus. Next base: position 28,675 of record CAUYPK010040474.1, on the reverse strand, counting down.
TGGTGATATAAAAATACCTTTAGTCATAAAGGTATTTACATGTCATCGAATAGATAAAAAATAGCAAATAAACTTTCTGGGACTAACAGAATGAAGTCTAACTCTAGAATGGTTTTTGAAATTCTCTAAAACCTGGCCTCTTGCAGCTTCATCTACTCTCCTCATCCCTGGGTGTTGTGTTACTCCCAATTTCATAAACTTACCAGGGCTTCAATTCCTCCTGGTCTTTGTCTTCAGGTGCTTCTAGGACCTGTGATATCCTATACTGTTCTTTTTACCTGCTGCTCATCTGCTCATGTTTCAGACACAAACTTATTTCATATCTCCTTTGGTACTTTCTCAAACCTGTCAATCGAATTCTTACACTCCTTGCTCTTGTTACCTTACTACTGGGCTCACATAGCTGCTATATACCAGCCCATGTTGCTGTTCTTCAACAAAAGAGACTTCAGCTCAGACTCTCAAGAGTATCAGCAGGGTTTCTGATTGGGAGGACATCAAATTCTGGAAAGACACTGGTAATGGTTGTTCAACATTGTGAGTGGACTTAATGCCACAAAGTTGTATGTTTAAAAAATGGTTAAAATGGTAAAATTATGTATATTTTAGCACAATAAAATTTGTAAATATGGTATGTTATACATCAAAACAAAAAAATTAATGGTAAAACATTACTAGCATTTTCATTAGGAGCATGAGAATACTTTTATCATCAGTACGTATCAATATTGCTGTCCAGGTTGTATCAAAAGAAGAAACCAAGAAAAATACATAAGATGAATCTAGATTAGGAAGAAAACATATTATTTTCAAGAGAAAAAAGATTGTCCATATGCTTAAAAAAATCCAAGGCTCGGCGCCCGTAGCATAGTGGTTACGGCGCCAGCCACATACATCCAGGGTGGCAGGTTTGAACCCAGCCCAGGCCAGCTAAAACAAAGGCAACTATAAAAAAAAAAAAAAAAAAAAAAATGGCCAAGAGGTGTGCGGGCATCTGTAGTCCAAGCTACTTGGGAGGCTGAGGCAAGAGAATAGCTTGAGCCTAAGAGTTTGAGTTTGCTGTGAGCTATGATGCGAGAGCACTACCAATGGTGACATAGTAAGACTGGGTCTCAAAAAAAAAAAAAAAAAAATCTGATTCTTCACTGATAAGTTGAAATTATTATATTTTCTTATTTAAAAAAATTGATAAGTAAGTGTTACATCATTTCTCGTACTGTATGCATGAGTGTTTTTAACTCTTATGGGAGAAGGTGGAGAGTGGAATAGATGGATATCAGGTCCTAGTACTTTCTGTGTAAATTGTTTTCAACGTTCGAAGACAGCATACTCACCTGCACTATTTAACCTATTCTCTTTCATACAGAAAGAATAAGATTCCATAAAAATTATTAATAAGGTACATACTTAGACATAGTACTTACATAAAAATTTTTAAAGCCAACATAATATAAATTTCACCAGTATTATGACCAAACAGTATTATTCTAAAAATAAAGAGAGCAACATTAAGAAAATCATTAATTTAATTTAATGGATAAGTAAAGAGCAAAAACTATATAGGAACATTTTTAGAGGTACCCCCCAAAAAATTTAATAAAGACTAAAATTTATGTATGACTAAAAATTAAGCCTGAAGCAAATAAGGAATTGCAAAACACTTAATGAACATTAGTATATTAATTAAAAAGTGCCTTAATTCTTAATTTTTAATAAAATATCAAATTATTCCCAAATACATTAGGAAGAAGACAAGGGAGCTTCTATCACTACATGAATGTTTCCTTCAGCAAATTTCAGACAAATTATGAGAATGATAGATTAAAACAAAAAGAATAGGTATTCTTAAACAGGGAATGACTATAACTGTATTTACTACTACTGTTATTGCTTGTCTAGAAAATCCAATAGAGAACCTACTGCAAATCTTATGAGCTTTAAATAAGATGATTGTAGGGACCAGTGGCTTACAGCTGTTATCCCAGCACTCTGGGAGGCCGTGGTGGGTGGATCGCTTGAGCTCACAGGTTCAAGACCAGCCCAGCTACAGCAAACCCTGTCTCTAAAAAAAATAGCCAGGCATTGTAGCAGGCACTGAGGTCCCAGTTACTGGGGAGACAGAGGCAAAATAATCCCTTGAACCCAGGTGTTTGAGGTTGCTATGAGTTATGATGCAATGGCACTCTACCAAGAGCAAGAAAGTGAGACTCTGTAGCAATCAATCAATAAATAAATGAATAAATCATGATTGTAAAACGATAACCACATAAAAACATTTTTATATAAAACCCATAATCTGTTATAAATGCAATGGTAGAAGGATTCCATTTATAGTAGTCAAAGAAAAATAAAATATCAAAGAATGAATATAACCAAAAAAGAGAGACTGCTATAATTATTTTTTTAAACGCCTATACTTCACTTCTCTGAAGAACATTTTAAAAAAAATTAGAATAGGCCAATATTGATTTAAAAAATTGGAAACATTGATCAATTGCTCTGACTATTACACTATAATATGTTAATTATAATTTTGAAGAAGGAAATCTGCAAATAATAATGAATCTATTCAGGAAAACACATTAATAGAGAGCATAACATCATAAAATATTAAAATCTTAAATATGTTTTCTTCAATTGAAAATCCACAACACAATGAAATTTATCCCCCTATATAAATATACACTGTTCACCAAATTTAAGAACACAGTTTATTTGCTTAGCCAACAAATAGAATTTGCCTTTAAAACATTAAATAACAGTTGTTAGTTAACTAACATTAGTAAACAGTTAGTTAACAGTTAGTAAATTTTGTAATTTTTATTACAAAAATTCTATTCACAGGTGAATTTATAATAATCTTAGTGATAAACTGGTAAGGATAATATTTATACAAAAGGCTTCATGCTCCAACTGTCTCAATATATGTAACTAAGAAAAGGAGAAAAATGTGTGATCTTTTTAGAAATGATAAGCTGTTTATATGTCCTTATATGTAGGCAGAATTTCTACACATTTTCTCATAGTATAAGAATAAAATTCTTGAATATTCAGTCTTTTTATTCCTTTAAACTAAGTTTTCACTTTTTCAGAAATGGAATAAAAATGAGGCTATGCATTTTTGAAATCTAAGTAAATTGAAATGTGGTACCAGGGACAAGGTAAAATATTCATGGAGTCAAACTATAATTGAGACATCACTCTAAATTAATACAAATGCAAGATGTAATCAACTAATTCTACCAAGAGGAAATGTTATCTTTTCTTATTGTATATACAAGATTCCATGTACTGAAGTGATTAAAAATTATAACTGCTTTTACTGCTGGATATTTATTGTAACTTATTTATTTACATTTTTCTTTGCATAATAGATGCACTCTATTAAAATGGGAAAAATATTAAAGATTGTCAGCACAATATTTAACTTATTGTTAAATATACATAACGTAATATATGTAAAATCATTTGTAAAGTGAGCTTTTGAATAGTGACATTCTGAATTACGCATTATTTTAATTAAACTCTTAGGGATTTACTTGACTATTTCTGAATAATTAATATATCTTATTCATAATTTTGGTGAGCAACCTCTTGGCCTAAATACCTAATGTTAACATAACAACAAAAATCTACTCAGTGAGTTTAAACAGAATATAACCAAACTCAGATTAAAATGGCTATCAAAATATCATATGGATTCACAAAATGAAAAAGGACAAAATGAAAAGAGGAACAGAACAATAAAAATGATTTGTGTAGAAAACCAAAACCAAAATGGCAGCTAAAATCAACCATATCAACAACAAAATTAAATGTGAAGAGAGTAAACAAAATAATCAAAAGGCAGAGATTGTTTATGTTTAATAATATAAAAGATTAAAAGTTAAAGAGTAGAAAATAATACATCATGGAAACAACACAAATAAGAAAGCTGTAATGGCTATATTAACATAAGATGAAATGGAATTTGAGATAAAAATGTTATGAAAAAGGGGTACTTCGTAATGAAGAAATTATCAATAAAATATTCGTAAAATAATTACAAACATATGCACCTAAAAAGAACTTCAAGATTTATAAAGAAAATACTGACATAATTAAGGAAAAAAATAAACAATTCAACGTTAATTGGAAACCTCAAGAACACACTTTCAATCATAGAAAGAGCCACTTAATTTAAGATCAACAAATAAATGAAGACTTGAACAAAGCATAAACCAACCAAACTTAGAAGACGTCTATAAAATGCTCTACTGAACAACAACAGTATATATTTTCTTGCCAAGTGGATATGGAACATTTTTTAGGATATTCTGTAAGTTAGTCTGTTTAAACCTTAAAACCCATTTAAAGGAACTGAGATAATATGTAGTATATTTTAAAACCTTTTTGTTGTTATATTTTTATTGTAATTAGAAACAAATAACAAAAGGAAATTTGGGAAATTTGCATATATGTGGAAATTAAACATGCACCCATGAAAGATGAAATCACAAGAAAAATAAGAATGTCATCTAAGAAATATGAAAATAAAACACATCAGAACTCCTCTAAAGCACTGTTTAGAGGAAAAAAGCTGTTGATGCCCATGATTAAAAAAATCAATAAATTAACCTTCCACATCCGTATATATTAAAAAACAAACAAACAAACATACTTAAAGCAATCAGAAAATAGAAATCACACAATTAAAGCAGAAATTACAGAAATCGGGTATGGTAAAACAATATAAGAAAAAATAAAGCCAAAAGTTGCTGCTTTGAAAATATCAACAGGGTTGACATAACTTTAAATGGGTTGAATATGGAAAAAAATGAAGAATACTCTTATCATTGCATTCAGAAATGAAAGAGACAACTCTATTATCACAGATTTGGTATGATTCTTTCCTAGAGAGAGTTTACCCAGTCCTTATGCTTATAGCTAAAGGATTTGCAGATGGCAAGAAATCCATGTTTCTGCAGGAAGATCTAAAATTCCCTGACATATTCTACTCTCCTTCTGTTATATGAGAAGATTAAAACAATATTCTCTGAGACGTGGCAAGTCTTTCTATTTGTTCATCATAAAGGACAAAATGAACATAAAATTTAGATTAAACCATAATTTTTTTTTGCATGTGTGTATCCCTTAGGTGCCAGATACTGTGATAGCTACAAAATAGCTATATTCTATATGAAAATGATAGGTATAGGTATAAAATAATAGAAATACAAAACATGAAGAGATAAATCAATGGTACATACATGATAGAGATATTTTTTAAAAGAAACATTTTCCTTTTTAATTTATCAGAGCTAGAAGAAAATGTTTTTTCTATTTCTGTAGTTCCTCTTTTTACTGAGAATAGCAACTAAAACCCTAAACTTGATATCTTTGACTTTTAAAAAGCTAAAGAAACATTAAAAGTTACATACCTTTTTAAAGTTATGCATATAATTTGGAAAAATTGTTAATTTACTTATACACACTTTGAATAAGCAAAAGATAACATCATTACTGAGCACATCTCTCCTGTGCCAGTGGGTTTCTCAACAACCTCAAAGCAATCTACATAGCCACCTAGAGTTTGCCCGTGTCCCACTAAGCCCCTCTTCAACCATTGAGCCTGCCTTTAGTCCAGCTGTAGCAAGACCCCAAGTATCTCTATGTACTTAATGTTTCCTATCTTGCTTGCAGATTGGAGCAGTAAAGCTTAAATGAATCCCTCACACAGGCCATCGTTACCTTCAATGTGAGACTTCCAAAGATATCATCTGAATTGCATCGATCAGAAAGTCCACCGTGTGGTAAGCAAGTCACACATTTTAGATGACGCATACCCACCAACCCCTGTCGACAGTATCACCTGCTTTATTTTCTATCTCAATTTCATACTTTTTGGGACGAAACCACTAGGAAAATATATTTCAATGACAATATATGATAATCCTGCTTTCTGCACTCCATCTCATTATAGAAGCCTTGTCTTTGTGAAGTGGAAAATGAATTTATGTCTCTGTATTATTTCTGCCACATACCGATTCAGTGAAACAGCATTTGGGTGGCTTCAAGTAAATTTAATTTTCTTTGGCTGCTTCATGAAGTGTGAGTTGCACTCAAGCAAATGATATCACTTTCAAAGTTTTTGTGGGTTTTTTTTTTTTTTTTTTTTTAGATGTGAAGCAAAAGCTCCATGTCTACATGTTAGTACTATGGAGCAGATATCACTTCCTGACATTTTCAAAGATCTTAAAAGGCATTTACTTTATGTCTCCTCATTCAGGAAATTTAAAAACTTTAAGAGGTGTTTGCATATATCTCCCTGGCCTTAGTTAGGGCTGTATTTAAAACCAGGAAAGAGCTATTGTCAAAGAAAAAATGCACCAGATGGAGTCAAATAGGCAAGGAAGACTTTATTCAAGACAACTGAAATATGGGTCGGAACTGTGTAATAAGAAAGAGAAATTAAATTCAACCCTTTTGAAATAAAAAGCTGGAGAGTTTAGAGCCCTAGGGTGAGATATGAAGTGTCCTGAAGATCAGGAAGGGATGGAAGCTGGTCAAAGTGATGATGGGACCATCTGTTTACTAATTGCTGCTTCAGCAAAGTTAGGATCCTAGCCCCTCAGAGAGACCAGTAGATAGGGGTCTTGTGTTTTCTTGGTGTTTGCATTTCAAAGAGACAACACATGAGTGTTTGAGAAAAACATTCCTGGGTTAATATAATTGGCAAAAGGTTGGGGGGAGATTTACATCTCAAGGGGGCAGAGAAAGAATTTATAATTGAGAGATTTCTAAAGTAAATGCCCCAGGCCCAGGGAGCTGGGGAGCCATGAGGGAAGCCTGTCTGAAGCCTGTCTCATACTCAAGGTGAGAATGTTGAAGCCATTTTGTGTGCTATCTTTCAAGAAATACCATGTAATTCTTTTTTATAATGGCTTAACTCATTACTTCTAACACCAACTTTTTTTGTTTGTTTGTTTTTTCCTTAAATCTCTATATTGATTCTTTTCCACAAAAATCTGGAAACACAGAGTGGATATTTGAAGTAAAATAAGTGTCCCAGGCAGATAATAATGTGAACAACTAGACAGATTTAACACTTAAAAATGCCACATTGTAAATAAATTTTTTGAGGAATTCCTTTTGAGACTTTAGTACAGAGAAGGATATATATTTATTTATTTTTTATTATTTTTTTTTCCTGGAGCTCTGGAAGCAAAAAGAAAAAGTTTGAATTCTGTGTTGTTGTGGGAGATTTCTGCCAAGAAAATAAAAAATGTTGCGAATGATTTGTTTATTCAGCCCTCAGTAAGAACAATATTATGCTGGATGCAATTTTTAAAAGTTAATGTCTAGCAATTTAAATCCTTTAATTAAAGAATACTATATTGTATAATACATAAAATCTCCTCAGCCTAGGCCTTAGTTTTGTGTTCCCCCTTCCCCCTTTTCCCATTATGCTCTTGTATGAGAAAAAAAAGGTAATTTTTAAGATGTTCCATTATTTTCATCATTTCTACTATACTAGCCCCCCAGAATGTATTCAAATATTTCATTTGCTATATAGTGCACATCTGAAATTCACATTCAATATTTACGGGACTAGAAAGCTTCATTTAACTGATTCTGTGTAAGAAACCTGATGGTAAATAACGTTTATTGATAGCATATGGTACTCTTCTATTGAATATTTTGGAGTTTCACTTACTTGAATTTTCTTAACTCTTATAAGGTAGATCTTATTTTTTTAATTTTTATATATGGAAAGAATTTTAACTGTAAAGTTTGTCTTGGTTAATTTGATCAACTGATTTTATCCTACTCCCATAGCCTGATCACAGTATAAAAATTATCTCAAACTTCTTGTCTATTTGTGATTTTGAGAAACAAAGATTTTCACAAGGTCAGCACCAATGCTATTTAAAGAATATATGCTCAGTATGTGTTATATTATTATTCCCAACATTTTTTATTTTTTGGCAAAAAGCCTCCACATTCCTGTCTTTTGCCTTGTGACTTGCAGCATCTTCCATGTAGAAGTCTGTCCCTCCACGATGCTGTTACACTTGTCCAAGTGACTTATTTCTTTTAGCCCATGGAATGTGAGTGGATACAACATATGCACAGCTGAGCAGAAGCTTTTAAAGCTGTTATATTTTCCACCAGGCCACTTCCTCTATTTTTTATACTATAGAAATATTATGTTCCAAATAGGGTCTGCTCCTAAATCCTTGAAAAGACACCTGAAACATCTGATTCCACCAATCTGTGATATAAATATAAATCATGTCTGTTTTTATAATGCCCTCAGATTCTGGGGTAGCTTGTTAAAGTAGCAAACTGATACAATATATATTTTCAATTAAATAGTGTATTATTGATCTATCTATTCATGGTTTAATGATATAGTAATGGAAATTCTTAGCATTAGTGAAATCTTATTGCACAGAATTTCCTTAAAACAAATAGCAAGAAAATCCTTTGTAAAAATGTACAAGTTTCAATGCATGTGTCCTTGTTACAATGAAAATTGGTCCATTTTAGTCCTTGTTATGTGTTCAGTCAGTAACTGCATTTTCAATATGTAGGATATGATCCCTTTGTGATATGCTACTCCCTAAAGGGCAACTGCAAAGACCTTCATGGAAGAGATTATGTCTTCGTTCTCTGATTAGAAAGCAGCTAAGGAATGTGGGGAGCACAACATGTTTTCCTCAGTTGTCTCTCTCCACACTCAAACAAAGACACTTTCGTCCCATTTAGTATGATTTATGAATTTCCCTGTAGAGTTTAACATTTTCATTAGTTGCAGCCTGGGTGCAAGCCATACCCCTTGCAAACATAGATTATCTTTAAGAGATCTGATTGCTACTAGATACACCATTATTGCATATTGGATCCCTTGGTAAAGCATACTCTGAATGCTAGTAGAAATGAATGGAGAAGGTCAATCTATTGAGTAATATTATTCCTTCCTGGAGACCTAAACTATGTTCCCAGTTTAAATTGTTGTTTTTCTCCCAGTGTGATTAATCATCCTGAAATTAAACAAATATATGTTGGATACTTCCTGAAATTCAAAAACAAGGGTAAATGGAATATTAGGGTGGCTTTAAAAGGCTTCACGAGCAAGTAGCCTTTGCATAAAGGCTTTCCTACAATAAATGATCTTGCCAGCCACCTTGCACCCTTTGTAGACACATGTTGTTTGGATTTAGGAATGGTGACTCACTAATCCAAACAAAATAAAACATGGGAATCAAAATGAGCCTTCAGTAATTGGGAAAGTAAGACATATAATTCAGCTAAACTGGATAAATAAGATTATTTCTCCTCCTAGACAAATGGCACAAAAGTAAATCTCCAAATATCGGGTGTATTTTATGTAAATTTAAAATATGACTTTTGAAAATCAATTTCGTTTGCTTTTTTTAAAATGGGGGACGTTATTTCTGCCCCTGTGTTATGCTTCATTACTTAATCTGAACCATGCATTGTGTAATGTCAAGAATATTTTACTCTTAGAAAACCTTACTTAGTAGGTGTAATTGCAGAAGTGTAACTCAGATTGGATTTATTCAAAACCACACACACATAAGTAAACTAGTAGATATTCTGAGTAGTCCAGCAATTCCTCTCCACACTGTTTTTTAATCAATCTGGATTTTATTTGTGATGGGCAAGGGAAGAAGAATGCAAATGTTGTAAATAATGATGCTTTATTCTTTCTTTCTTGAATTTCAATCAGGAGACAGAGACCTTGGGATATTATCTTTTCCTTCCCTGGCTTTAAAACTAAAACATTAACTTATATATAACTTTGGAATTGAAAAGTGAAAATAATAGTAATTTTGTGCTAGAGAAGTATCACAAAGCTACTTGATTGAATCATCAGTGCTGATAATTGTAATCTATCCAATGTTAGAAAATATAGTTCTAATTGCATGAAACATGCTTACCCTGGCAAAACCAGCATGAAACTCCTCTTGACTTTTTACTTCTTTACCTCCATAAGCATGCAGCAATAAAATTACTGTCACAGAATTGTAATGCCACTTAAACTTTATAATATTAATTAGCTGAGCACAGCTTTCCTTTACTTAGCTTCCAAACTTCTGTTTCTGTACACTCAGAGATCTAGTCTTCTAAGAAATTTCTTTTTCTATTCAAACATTTTCACCCTCAGGAGGATATGCTTCCCTTCCTAATACTAGTGGACTCTTAGCAAATGTTCTTTATCTCCACCTCATCTCAATAGCAACAGTGAACACTCATGTAGTCCATGATAAAATATATTTTTCATCACTTAGAAAATTTATCACATTCAATTCTCACAAGAACCCTATGAGCTAGGTATTGCTATTATCCCCATTTTATAGGGGAGAAAATTGAAACTCAGATGTTAATTAATTTACCCAAAGTCATACAACTGATGTCTGAGTTGGGATTTAAACCAGGTCATTTGGCTATGGTATCCACATTCTCGACTATTGTACTATTGTTACCAGAAATTTCTTTCTTCAGTAGGTCCTTGGTCTAAGGGATTGGAAGAATGAATCCACAGACCACAGATCAGTGGGAAGATAGGATTGATTAGCCATAAAAGAACACAGAAAAAAGGACTTAGAGCTCCTGCAGAGGGAAAGACCCAAGTCAGAAAATCTCCTCCTGGGTCCTTTGTCTAGGGGTATATATATAGTCATGTGTGTCCTTTGGCCAGGACTTGGTAACAAATGAATGGATAACAGTCACTTGGCTTGGGCAATGTGAACGAGAGCATGAATGAATAGATACAGTCCCTTCCACTCAAGGCAACTTGAATGAGCTATTCCCTTCATGAAATTGCTCAGACCTAGGAAACTTACATGATATTGCCCAGGCCTAGGAAATGGGTGGGTAGCAGGGTCCCTGTTCAACTGAATGGGGGAACCATATACCACCCTTAGGCCTGTGAAATGCTCACAGGGGAGTAGCACAGCCAGAGGAGGGCTCTTTAGGTCCAAGGGTGCTTCTGAGGTTGGCATAGGGAATAGGGGGTCTCAGCCGTGGCCTCCATGAATTAACTAGGGATCTGAGGGATTCTGTGGCAGGCTGGCCCCTCTTTGCAAGACGCGGTTCTCCAGCCCTCACCTCCCCACATCCGGTCGCACCAACACCCCCCAGGCAGCATGCAGAAGGCGGGGCAGGTCCTTCCGGGCACACCAGCAGGGCAGCCCTGCACTATTCCAAGCTGTTTTAAATCCCAGGTCTCATCCATTGATAATGCTGGTAATATCTCTGTTTCTATCTACAGATTTTCTCCCATAAATAATTTCAATATAGGTTGCCAAAGGCTGGCCTCAGATTATCAATGATTATTTAGAGCTTCCTGAATTGAACCCAAACAGGATCTTGAGATAAACATTGTGTTAAAAACCTTTGTGTGTACTTTTTCTGGCAGGTTCTTGATCCTCTAAAATCTATTTACAAATGTTCACTGGCCCTACTATTCAATGTACTAGAGCATGCTGACTCCAGCAACATATGAGATCTTAGTAATTTTAAAGCAGTAAGAGCTATTCCCAGGTGTACATGTTTTATTTTGTTTTGCTTTTAAGCATATATCTGTATGCTTTATTTTTATTTTTTGAGACAGAGCCTCACTATGTCACCCTAGAGTGCTGTAGCATCATAGCTCACAGCAACCTCCAGCTCTTGGGCTTAAGCGATTCTCTTGCTTCAGCCTCCCAAGTAGCTAGGACTACCGGCGCCCACCGCAATGCCTGGCTATTTTTTGTGGTTGTTGCAGTTGTTATTGTTGCTTTAGCTGGCCTGGGCCAAGTTCAAACCCGCCAGCCTCTGTGTATATGGCCGGCACCCTAACCACTGTGCTACGAGTGCCAAGCCCATCTGTATGCTTTAAAAAGCTATCCTTTCCTTTCCTTTCCTCTTCCTCTGTATTTTCTTTCTTTCTTTTCTTTTTCCTTCACTTCTCTTTCTGAACAGCAAGGCTGAGCACGGTAGGCATGCATGCAACAGCAGCAGTTCAGCCTGGGGCCTAAAAGCCTGTGCTGGGTGAAGATAGTCCCAGGTTAGGTGGGCAAACAGCATGAGGTGGAGAACTTGTCACACATGGAGAGGCAGTGGCAGTGATCTGGTTCTGGGTGTCAGCATCTAGACTGAGGTGAGTGTCCATGCAAGAAGGTAGTGGCAATGGTGACATAGGATGGGGTAGTGGATTCAGAGCAGGGTGAAAAGAGAACACTCCATGGGGGATGGAGCAGAGTTAATGACAGATGACTGGTTACATGTAGGAAAGTGGAGATCAAACAAGTAGACACATTGAGGCTCATAGACTCTAGATTTCTCACTGTCAAAAGAAGAGAGTTACAAGAATGGAAAGAAAGAAAACTAACATTTTAATCTTGTGTTGCTGGATTTGCAATGCTGATAATTAGTGTAAATGTAGAGTTGTCAATATGAAGAAATATAGGAATAAATATAAATGCAAATGTGTGTATATGTGCGCATATATACAGTTGATCTAAATGTATATGTATAATAATGTGTGCTTACACACATATGCACACACACCCACATATGCACACACACACATACAGATATTCACTAACTCTGTTCTTGCAGCATAGGAGCATCTAGTACCCAGATCTTAGTTTCTAAATATTAGTCTCCAAGGAATCAGGGCTTCTGGGAGAAACAGTTCTATCCAGAGCTGGAATAAAGAAAATAGAAGACTCAGTGCCTGTGGCTCAAGCGCCTAAGGCACCAGCCATATACACCTGAGCTGGCGTGTTCAAATCCAGCCTGGGCCTTCCAAACAACTATGACAGCTGCAACCAAAAAATAGCCGGGCATTGTGGCAGGAGCCTGTAGTCCCAGCTACCTGGGAGGCGGAGGCGGGAGACTCGCTTGAGCCCGGGAGCTGGAGGTTGCTGTGAGCTGTGATGCCACAGTACTCTACCCAGGGTGACAGCTTGAGGCTCTGTCTCAAAAAAAAAAAAAAAAAAAAGAAAAGAAAAGAAAAGAAAATAGAAGATGAACTTAGAGAATAATTTTGTGCCAGAAAGCAAGGAAATGGGGACGTATCTAAATGATACAGAGTTTAGCTTGAAGACCCCCCAGAAGTCAAATCTTGAATGATATGTGCATCAACATAAATAATAATATTGACAGTTATTAAGTTATATTCAATAACTCATTGAAGATAATAGTAATCTATGAGTCCATTTGACATAAATAAATCAATGAAGACATTTCAAGGGGATGAAGAATAAGACATTTACAGATATTTACAAATCATTTCCCTAAAATTACTTATTATTTAAAAAGAGGAAGGAAAGAATAACTTCATAGTGGAGAAAACTACAAACCCTGAACCTGTGATGAACGAGTGATGAAAATTAACTAGGTCAGTAATGAAAGAAATTGAAATTGTCTGCTAATGGTAGATAAAATGGAAACACATCAATTCTGTGATCACTTCAGATACATAATTGGAATCTCTTCACGAAGATAGGAGAAAGCCAAATTGAGGGGCATTGTACAAAATAATTTTTCTATAATGTTCAAGTGTATTGAGGTAATTAAAGTCAACAAAATACTGAAGGAGACCAAAAGACATAGCAACTAAAGGCAATACATGATTCTGGGGTGTTTTTTGTTTTGTTTTTTTCTTTGAATGACATTATCAGAACAATTGAATGGTGTCTGTAGATAATATTAATGTTTCCACACTAATTTTCTGATTTTGATGGTTGTATTTTGGTTATATAAAAGAAGGTTTATATTATAGGAAATATACCCTAAGGTAGATAAGGATGATGAAAACTGTCAGCAATTTATAATCAAATCATTAAGGAAAAATATTCTTTATATTTTCATGCAAATTCCTCTATGATCATTTCAAAATAAAATGAAATAATCTGTATTCATATGGGCTTTATGAGATAGAAATTTAAAGGCTATTTACATTCATTCCATGATATTTATTAGCTATGTGTTACAGGATTTGGTAGTCACATTCCTTAAACAAATATACACTGATATTAATTTTAGGTAAATGATTACTGCCTCATGTAGCCCTGACTTCATTGGTTATGAAAATTCATTTTCTACTTTGGCGAGGTGTTCATTTAAGTTCATCAATGCAATCACTCTAAAAATATTAATTTACAGCATCTGTGTGGGGTGCAAAACTATTAATGAGGAACATCTAATTAATACATTTCTACTTCATGGTTTGTCAAATGATGATAAATTCCTCATACCAATATTTGCACAGTCTTGACCTCTGGGTTATGCATGCAGTGGTTCTTTAATAATCATATTTACTGACTTATATATGTTCAACCATCTTATAATCCCTGGGATGAAGCCCACTTTGTCATGTGAATTATTATCATTATTATTATTATTATTATTATTGCTTTTTGATGTGCTGTTGAATTCAGTTTGCCAGTATTTTATTGATGATTTTTTCATCTATATTCATAAGAAATATTGATCTGTATTTTTCTTTTTTTGTTGAGTCCTTTCCTAGCTTTGGTATCAAGCTGATGCTGCTTTTTACAGTAAGTGAAGGAGGTTTCCCTCCATCTCAGGTTTATGGAATATTTCTGTAGGATGAGTACCAGTTCTCTGTAGCTCTGGTAGAGTTTGACAATGAATCCATCCATCTTGTCTTGGGCTTTTTCCTTTTTAGAATGTTCATTGTCTCTATTTATTTCTGATTAAGCCTTTGGAAGGCATGTATTTCCAGGAATTTGTTTATTTCCTCTACATTTTCTAGTTTATGTGCATACAAGTTTTCATAGTATTTATAGATGATATTTTATAAATCTTTGCTATAAGATATAATATCTCCTTTTTCAATTCTTATTAAGCTTACATGAGTCCTCTCTTTTCTATTTCTGGTAAAGCTTGCTGTAGTCTTTATTTATTTATTAAAAAGCTGTAGTCTCAACTTTATCTTTCAAAGAACCAACTTTTTGTTTTGTTAATTCTTTGCATTTCTTTTCTTTTTCTTTCTTTCTTTTTTTGTTAACATTTTTATTTAGTTCTATATGAAATTTATTATTTCTTTTCTTCTAATGGCTTTGGGTTTGGTTTGTTCTTTCTTTTTTAGTTCCATGAGATGTTACATTAGGCTGTTAGTTTGTCATCTTTCTGTCTTTTTTATTTAGGTATTTAAGGCTATGAACATTCCTCAGGATTGTTTTTGCTAAATCCCATAAATTTTGATGACTTCTCTTTGTCATTCCATTTGAGAAATCTCTAGATTTCCATCTTGATTTCATCATTGACCCATCAGTGATCAGTAGCAGGCTATTTAATTTTCATTACTTTGTATAGAGTTGAGTGTTTCTTTTGGAATTGATTTCTCCTTTTATTCAACAGTGGTCTTAGAAAATACATATTTTTTTTATTTTGTTGAGACAATTTTTTTTGGCCTACGATATGATCAGTTGAAGAATGGCCCATGTGCTGGTAATAAGAATGTATATTCAGGAGTTTTGTGGTTGAATGTTCCATAAATGTTTCTTAGGTCAATTTGCCTTAGAATCTTATTTAAATCTAGTGTTTATTTATTTATTTTATGTTTCAATTATCTCTCTAGCCCAGTCAATTGAGTGTTGAAGAATTTTGCTTAGATTTAGTAAGATTTACTTTGTGAATTTAGGATCTGCTGTGTTAGGTGAATATATATTTAGGATGATTATGTCTTCTTGTTGAATTGTTCTTTTACCATTATATAATGACCATCTTTGATTTTATTTATGATTGTTGATTTAAAGTCAATTCTATCTGATTTAGAGTGGCTAAACCTGCTCTCTTTTGGTTTCTGTTTACGTGGGATATTTATTCCCCATCCCTTCACCTTGTGTCTGTGTGACTCCTGATAGGTTACATGTGTTTCCCGTAGACAGTACACACTTGGGTTGTATTTTTTCATCCATTCAGCCAGTCTGTGTCTTCTGCGTGGAAAATTCAGACTATTTGTGAGTGATAGTGTTTGTGGGATGCAGTACTGTTCATCATATTGGTTAATACTTTATTTCTTCGTTTTGCCTCTTGCATTTGTGTCTTATATAAGTTATGAGATTTAGCTCTTGGATGATTTTACTCTGCTGGGTATCCGTTCTACTGATGTATGCACATGAATATTTCCTATAGGGTAGATCAAGTTGTGATAAATTCCCTCAGTATTTCCTTGTCCAGAAAAGTCTTTATTTCTCCATTATTTATAAAACTTAATTTTGTAGGATACAAAATTCTTATCCAGCAATTGTTCTGTTTAAGAAAACTAAAGATAGGACCCCATCCCTTCTTTGCTTGTAGTAGCTCCACCAAGAAGTCTGTTGTTAGCCTAATGGATTTTCCCTTCTAAGTTAGAAATTGCTTTCATCTTCCTGCTTCATTTTTTTGGCCAGGTTGATTACTGTTTGTCAGGGACGTCCTAATTGCTTTGAATCTTCTTGGTGTTGAATGAGTATCTTGTATCTGGAGGTCTGAATTTCTGGCAATGCAAAAAAGGATTTCTCAATAATTCTCTTGAATAGATTTTCCATTTTCCCTGGTTTTTCTTTCTTCTTTCCAGGGATACCTATAATTTGTATATTATTTATCTCCATGTATTTTACTATTTCTCTGAGTAATTGTCCAGTCTTTTTTATTCTGTTTTCTGCATTTTTGAATGACAGGGTCAGCTCAAAAGCCTGTTTTTAGTATCTGAGATTCTCTAGTTTGCTTGGTTTAGCCAGTTACTATATCATTTTGTTGTATTTTGAAATTTCCTAAATGATGCTTTCTATTCTTTTTTTTTTTTTTTTTTTTTTTTTAATGTTGTCTAATTCTTTAGGACCTTTAAAAAAACTTTTTTTCATTAATATCCTAAAATAGTTTTTGGCTTCTTTTTGTTAGTTTAAATTTTTTTCCTCAATTCCATTCATCTTATTTGCCATCTATATTCTGAATTTCATTTGTGTTATTTTGACAATTTTCTTCTGGTTGGGGTTGCTATTCTATCTCCATTGTAACCTCTTGAGGGTGTTGAGCTGTTTTGTTTTCCCATGTTAATAGAGTTCTTTTGCTAGTTTCTTGTCATCTGAATCCTCTTCCCCCTGCTCAGACCTGATAGATTTGCAGGCCTGTTCTGCTTTGCTGAGAAGTCTCTTACTTATTGAGAAGAAGGGGAGGTCCTCCGGCTAGGGATATGTTGGCATGCTGAGAGCCTGTAGTGCAGCTGTTTGGTTTTCTTACATTCCCTTGTCATTGCTATAGTTCATGCAAGTGCTGGATGATCTTCACCTGAGGTGGTGGGTTGTTCTCAGATCATTGTTGTAAGCTCAAGTTGGGGCTTGAGTGAGACCCCATTCATGGAGACTGACATTGTGGGGGATTTCTCTGCCTGAGGTAGCCCCATAGAGGTGACAGTGGCAGCTAGGTGATGGCAAAGGATGTTCAGGCTATATGTGTCTGGTGGAACCAGGTTCAGGCGTAATGGCAACTTGAGGCAAGGGGGTCCCTATTGGAGCAGCATTGGACCATAGGGAAGTCATGTAGGCCCAGAAGCTGTGGTGGATACTTGGGGATTAGGACTTGGTGTTTAGGCACAGTGATGGAATTTCAGGGGTGGAGTCATGAGCCTGACAAGAGCCCTGGAACCACAGAAGCAGCACCTCTGCTCAGCGAAGTGCCGGAGCCTCAGCAGGGTAGATCCAAGATCTCAGCGGCTGCCATGAGGCCTGGGGGGTGGGGGGTGGAGCCTTGGGTTGAGTCATAGAGCTGGGGCCTCAGAGCAAGAGTTGTGGCCTTCAGTCAGGGAAGGAGCTACATGGGTGGGACTGTAGGGTCTAACCACAGTGCAGGAAGAGCAGAAGGGAGATATGCAGATTGAGGGTGGTTCCAGCAGCTCAAGAACTACACAGGTAGGCAACAGGGTATCACAGGGTATTGGGTTGTGATCTGGGCTGCCAAGTAGCCAGTGTTCACTCCCCACTTTAGTCTTGCTAATGCAATCACTACAAGTCTTCTAAGGTGTTTTCTATTGTGCCTCAGGCACCCCCTGTGCTCAGATCTGGTATTGGGGAGGAAGGATGCTCAGCTCATAGCGTATAGCATGAGAGAGTATCCACTCTGCCCAATTCCTCCTGGCCCAGCAGGAGTAATAGGAAGACTACTGTTGCAAAGTAGAACTGGCCTCAGAGAGTTCAGAGTGGTGTCAGCCACCAAATTCTTCTTGCATCTACTCTCTGGTGCAATGTCTCTGCACTGATTCCATGCAACTCCTTGATGAGTCCAGATCTCTGCAATGTTGGTGGGGGCCACCACATAGCTTGGGCTGAAGTACCTGTGGGATGGGTGTGGAGTCTCAGAGCTTATCCCTCCTAACCTTTCCCTCATGTGGACACTTCCCCAAAGTTCCTTTCAATGTTCCTGAATGAATTTCCCTGTTACATTCTTTAGTCTGTATGTCCTTCTTTAGAACTTTCTTTTCAAGAAAAACCATCCATAAGTAGGCATCTATTTGCAACTTTTGATCCTTTCCTTGAGATTGGTGCATGTGGGCTGCTTCTAGTCCACCATCTTGCCTCTCTAGACCCTAAGATTGGTTCTTAATATGCCCTTTCGCAACTCAAATGCACCAATAAGTTTTTTCTTTTCTTTTTTTGCTAGTCCACATTGCTTTATTTAACTATAGCCATAGGCTGTTTTCTGTTCAAAGACATCCAGAAACAGGACACACATTTTATGAATAATAGGAGTATTTACCTTGGTGAAACCCAATGAGACTAAGGGGTCTATGCACTTTTAATAAGGGGAGATTAACATTGATTTTAGGCCACAACACATTACCATAGTTTCTTCCTTAACCATAGTCTTTATTTCTAAGACACTGCAATAATTCAGATCATATTAAATATAAATTAATTCATTCATCAATTCACATACTAAGCTTGCTAAGCTTGGCACATTGCTGATTGAGTATAGAGAACAGAATAGGGTCGTTACGCTTAGAATTTATGGTCTACTTAAGGAACTAGGTAAATA
This sequence comes from Loris lydekkerianus, assembly GCA_963574355.1. Classification (NCBI taxonomy): domain Eukaryota; kingdom Metazoa; phylum Chordata; class Mammalia; order Primates; family Lorisidae; genus Loris; species Loris lydekkerianus. Next base: position 9,637 of record CAUYPK010040474.1, on the reverse strand, counting down.
AGCCAGTCACAGAGTAAGACCTCTTCACTTATGTTCACTTCCCAGTCATCAATTTGCATTTTGTCTGCCCAGATATTTTATAACAATATTTCTAGCTCTAGTAAATAAAGCTGCCTGAGTTACTATGGGCATAGGGAGTAGTCTTGTTATGATAGAGCTACCCTCTGCTCTGAGGTAGATCTGAGCCACAAAACCATTTTTTTTTCTTTTGGCAATTAATTTATTAGATCCCAGTACTTTACAGTGATCTAAAAATACTGACTTTACCACTAGTAAAAACCATTTTGCTGGTCATGTTCTGAATATCTGATTTATAGCAAGAGGGGTTTCTAAATGTCATAATCTGTAAATGAATACAGAAGTCAAATTAAACAACATATTCTAGAACTGTCAAGTACCAATGAAATAGAGCAAGAAATTTCTATAGGGGAAATATGTTAGAAATTAAGCACAGTTTTTGAAGACATAGCATGTCAAATTAAGGCAAACACTTTTGTCAATGGAGCAAAGATTGAGTCTAACAGTTGATTTTTCACAATCTTAAATCTAATATCATTTTAGGTTGGCTGTAATTTTAAAAGATAACAGTACTTACTTGGCAGGAGAAAGGATACCTGTCATTCTTTAAAAATTTTTTTAATTGTGGTTACCTTCTTTCATGATATTTTGTTGCATCACATGCAGTTTTAGAGTCCTACAAACTCTTGGTAAGTGAATTTGTCTAAAGAGTATGCAAAATTTCTGGTAGTCAAATCTCTTGACAACATCGTAAGCCAAACCTTTGAAATAGTTCAGAAGAACGAGATCACCATTTTATTAATTATTACCATTTTATTAATTATTATGCTCAGTGGGTGAACTAATCTTCAGATACCCTCTGAATGCTACACAAAATGTGGCATGAAAGAAGTAATGGGGTCAAATCAACAGAAGCTATCAATTGCTCATGGCTTAAGTAGTTGATTCTAATTTTATTATTCTCCTATTGTTTTGTTTTGCGTTTATTTTTTGAAGCAATATGCAATAACATAGGAATCACCCAAAGTTTGGATATGTTTGTATGCATTCCAAAATAGAAAGGCAAGAGATAGAAATTCTAATTATATCTGTATATGAATCCCATTTCCTTTCCTTTCTGGCAATTCAAAATTCAAATATCTGAAAATGAAAATTCATATTGCATAAAATATAAATTCATATAGCCATTCTGCTTTTATAAATAGGGTGTTTCTTACAAAGTTAATATAATATTCAGATGAGATGTATTTAATGGTAAAATATCCCTGGAATGTTTTGAGTTAAAGAAAATTAGGCCAGGCAGGGGGGCTCACACTTTAATTCTAGCACTTTGGAAGGCTAAGGTAGGAGGATCCCTTGTAGCCAGGAGCTTGAGACCACCCTGGGAAATATAGCAAAACTTAATCTCTACAAAAAAAAAATAAGAAAATTAGGTGAGCATGGTGGCTTGCACCTGTAGTCACAGCTAAGTGGGAGGCTGAGTTATAAGGAATGCTGGAGCCCAGGAGTTCAGGGCTGCAATGTGCTATGATCATGCCATTGTACTCCAGCCTGGGTTAGCTGGAGCAAGATCTTGTTCCTTAATAATAATAATAATAATAAAAAATGAAGAAAATTGAAAGGTTATTGTAGAAACTCCCAAATTATTATAGACCACATATATGATGATGGGTAACATAGATAGTATGTGTGTAATAAAATCTAGACAAGTATGAAATTTACTATTCTAATGGGGAAAAATTATGATCCTAAATTAGTATATTTGTGAGTATTAGAGATAATGGATACATTTTATGTGTTTATTATTGTCTACTATTTTTAATTTATCTAAGTTATTTTGCCTATTTTAGAAGCTACTTATTGGTATAATTAAATTACAGAAAATAAATATATTACTAATTTAGCCCCATTTGCTTGTATGATTTGCAAACATTATGTTACTCTCATTTTTATTTAAACTCTATAGTGTACTTGAAAAAAAAAAAAAGTTTAAGTTTCTACATGACCAAAACATCTTTTTTCCTTCTTTATTGGCTTCTGTGTTTTTAAACTGTTGTGGTTGTTCATTTTGTTTTTGTTTTGCTTTACTAGTGAGACTTGACTCACTATAGATTATATTTTAAAATGCTATTTTTTTTTACCATGGAATACTATTCAGCCATAAAAAATATGGTGACTTCACATCTTTTGTAATATACTAAATGGAATTAAAACACATTCTTTTTAGTAAAATATCACAAGAATAGAAAGCAGTCACCCAGTGTACTCAATATTAATATGAAGCCAGTAGATGATCTAATGCATGTCCACATAGGAGAAAAACTCACTTCAATTCAAGTTGGGGAGAGGGGTAAAAGGGGAGAGGGAGGGGTTGGGGTGCTCTCACCAAATGGTCACAGGGTAGGGGTGTTTGACACAACTTTTCTGTGTGGGACATGACCACAAGAGGGACTCTACCTAACAAAATCAAGTATTTTGACCTGGTTGTTTGTACCCACACAATAACCTAAAATAAATTTACTTTAAAAAAAAAAAAAAAAAAAAGCTACTTTTTTCTTTTAGGACTTGCTTGCTTTCTTAAAATACATTTAAATTTTAATACATCATTTTTCCTTATAGCAGAAAGAGGTAAAAGATCTATTTATATTTTACTCTACATAATTAGATAATCATTGCATTGTTGTGCCCAGATCTCGAAATCCCCCACAAAGAACACCAGGGAGCCGAGTCCGATGCAAAAGCAAAAGGGCCTTTTATTACAAGCTTGAGCTTGGGCTCCTGGGGACTCCAGCCTCGAGCTCTGGAGCAGGGGGTTCTTATGGTCCGGCAGAGGGGGTGGGCGTGCAAAACTTGAAACAAAGGGGGCTCTTCTGGATTGGTTTGGTAGGGGGTCCCTGATTGGTGGGCAGTTGTCTCATGATTTCAGGGAATTGCCTGGGTTTGTCTGGGCTTGCCTGGAAAGTGAAACTTTCTGAGTGAAATGGTGAGGAAAGTGAAACTTAACTCCTAAAATGGTGCTAGTCTGGTTCTTTCAGCATCACTAATTATTTAAAAAATATTCTTTTTGTTGATTTGAAGTGCTAGCTTTATTATGTTTTAATTTTCTTATATGGACATTGTTTTCTGTACACAAAATTAAATTTTTTATATTTATTTTTATGTTATTTTTGCTCTTAACACCTATTCTAATTACAGTGGCTTAGGAATGATATTGAATTTATTACAAGAAAGAAGTACCCTCAATTTGATGCCCATTTCAAAATGTCTTACTAATTCCCACATGCTTATCTTCCTGTGTACGTTATACAGTACTTATTGTTTAGCTTTTATATTCCCAGCCTTCCAAAATAATACAAAACAAAAGTGAATAGAATCCTAGCTAAAATTCTTTAAACTGCATTACATATATATTTTATTGGGGGAAAGATGAGATCTTTATGATATTTATTCACCTAAGGAATAAGCATTTATTCTAATATATTCACAACTCTGTGTTCTTCAATATTATACACAATTTTATTTTAATAAAGGTACTATAACATTCTTACCAAATATATTACCATGTATTTTAAAACTTTCTTATAGTAGAATTTTTTAAATTTTCCTTCCATAACTGATTATACATGTATCATAAGGTAATTCTGTTAGTTTTGTTTATATTTACTTCATATTCTGACAACTTTCTAAATTCCATAGGTACTGATAATGTTATTCTAAGCTTTTTAAATTTAACCTAGCTTGAATTAATGATATTTTATCTATTTTTCCGATGTTTACATTGATTTTGCTTTTCTGTGTTACATTTGTATATTGCATAACATACAATTGAATAACAATTTACTCTTTTTCTTGTTTTTTAATTTAATGAGAAATTTTATAGCATTTCACAATTAATATATGATATTTGCTTTTGGTTTATAAGAAAATGTGTTTATCCCATTTGGAAATTACTTTTTATTCTTGCCACGATAACATTTATCAAGAGTGGCTATTAAATTTCATAAATGTTTTGTCATTTATTGATAAAATGACTGTTTCTCCTTAAATATCTTAATATTAAAAAACTGGGAGCTTCCAAATTTAAAACTTACAAATTGGAACTTCATACTTAAATGCATTGTGTAAAATATAATTTGCAAATATATTTACATGTTGTGAAAAAGTATTATATTTTTTAATTGTAAACATAAATGGAATTGAATTATAATTTTACCTTTTTGCAGCATATCATATTAAGTTTGTTATTTTTAGGAGGGTACTCTTTGAGACGTGTATGGATTTACCTAATTTTCTCTTTAGTGCTATCTATTCTACCAGTTGTTAGCTCTTACATTAAATTTCAGTAATTCATCTTTTAAATATATTTATAGAATTTTATTGTGTTGTTTTACAAATTTACTTGGTTTATTGTTCTTTATTTTTGAACTTTGTTTTCAACTGGCTTTCACTCATCTTAGTTTTAATTTTTTTTTTTTTTTTTTTTTTTTTTCCTTTTCTTCCTTTAGCAATTCTCTTGCCTTTAGCCTCCCTAGTAGCTGGGATTACAGGCGCCTGCCACAATGCCCAGCTTTTTTTGGTAGAGACGGGGTCTCACTCTGGCTCACTCAGGTTCAGGATGGTCTCCAACCTCTGAGCTCAGGCAATCCGCCTGCCTCGGCCTCCCACATTGCTAGGACTACAGGCATGAGCTACCAAGGCGGGCCTGGTTTATTGTTTTTTAAGTGTCTGTTTTTTACCTTATAATTTATCTTATCACATTTTTATTTTATTTTATTTTATTAAATCATAAACACGAAGATCATGTATACATTAATGCATTTATGGGGTACAATGTGCTGATTTCATCACATATTAATACTTTCAGGCATTTGTTGTAACATTTTTCTATTGAATAATTTGAAGGGCATGAGAAACAAATTGTGCTGATTTTTTTCTGCCCCCTATCATTCGTGGGAGACTGTTTTCTCCTGTGATTTGTGATTGTGGCTCCACCTACAGTCATCTTACGAGGGTGGGTGGAAAGCTATAAGGCTGGGGATGGGAAGTATAAATTGATAAGATTAAGTTTTGGGTTTTTTTGTTTGGTTGAATTTTATGCAGTGATTTATGAAATAATTAAAAGTGGATTGCAAAGCAAGGGACAAATAGCTAATGGAGAAAGAAACCCTTAGCGAAAGTATGTCCGCAGGGAGACGCAGTGCGTATCTGAAGCCCCCCAAAAGTCTGTTGAACATGACAGCCAAGGCCTTAGAGTTAAAGACAAAAAACATCTTACCGAAGCCTGAGCTATTCCCTAGAGACTCTGTACAAAGGTCCCTGCGGGCTAATGGACCTTTGCAACATGCATTGGGAACAGTGCAAGTAGCTGGTCCTTTGATAAGAGGAAAAGCCTCTTGGGTTTAGAGAAGGAGAAAAGCCTTTTTTCTACCTCATCCCCACCCCCACGTGCATCAGGGCATCAGCCTGTTTGCCCCGCGGGGAACCAGAGAGTTAGCTGTCTCTTGTGGAATATGTGTGCGTGGTCAAGAGGTCAAAGACTGAAAATAAAAGATTATTCCGAAATTCAAGGAAAGGAAAATGGAATCCAGGTTATGTATGGGCAACAGCGGCCTTTATTCTACCCTGGTGAGGGCGAGCTGAGTTCTAGAAAGAAGCCAGCGTATGGGTAATGGTGGATGGGGAGTTTTGAAGGTCAGAAGGGTGGGGGGTTGGCACATCCCCTTTCCAGAGTGGGACATCCGCTGGAGGGGAGGGGGTCGATCCATTTGCGCGGGTCCGCTCTATTTGGGGGTGGTTTCCACATTTGACTCTATCACTGCTTTCAAGTCCTACTTCAAAGCCTGGTTGTTTGCTTGTTAAACTGCGTTCCACTTCTTTCGTTTATAATAGAATGATATGGCAAGGTTCAGAAGAGTTGGTTAGGAAGTAGCTTAACTGAAATTGCAAACTCCAGAAGAATGACAGCATAGGGAAGGAGGTTTTGCCCTTTTTGTGATTATGCGTGTGATTGATTTAAATGATAATGTAAACCATAATTATAGAGTGAACCTATTGTTGGGGCCCTCCCATCTCTCCTCTCTCAGATAAGTGGCATTTGTCCTCCAAGCCCACTCCTTTTAAATCTGACTTTGTCTCTATTTTCTTTATTTCTTAATTCTCTTGTCAATGCCGGGCATTGGGGATATTCACAGGTTGTGTGGGGGCTGGACCCGTGCAATGAGACCAGTGTTGAGGATTTGATCCTTTAGGAAAGTTTCCTTTTTCCTCTTCCATATATTTTAAGAGCTTTACCAACCCAAGACTAACTTATAAGTAATTTTTCTTGACTTGTGTATCCCTGGCCCATTTGGTGTACAATTTATAAGCCAAATCTTAAAACAGGCAAGCCCAGATTTTCAGGGAAACATTATTTCTACTGGCAATGTCCCTAATGTTATCATCACCACCTAGACACAACCACAGGCTCACTTTCTTTGACACTTTTTTTGTTTTTGACCCCTAGGTATTTCCCTACTGTCCTGGAAAATGAGCTTATGATCATAAATGTATAACTTTTATGTCTGTAGATGTTTTACAGAGGTGTATTTGTGAAATGTGAGCAACACAATCATTAGTTTGTTTTTGACTTAATTTTTATTGCCCCTTTTGATTTCAAAACTATTACTTTCTAGTAAGTGATAATGTTATTCACCATGTTGCCCTTTACCTCTCTGGACTCATTGAAATGGATAAAATTTAATATACTCTTCTCTGTCTTGTTTCTTCATTTGAACATCATACAGATTTTTTCTTTAATGAACTAGTAAGATTGAATTTATCTGATACTGTCTGTGAGGAAGGCAAGTGTTAATATGTTACGGAATTTACTGTAGAGAGTAACGCAGGACAGTTACATGGGGAGGGCAGTCCTGGAGAGAGTCCTAAAGCATTGGAGGACACAAACCACCCATTCCACAGGTGGAGGGAGATGAGTCAAGTCAAGGAAACAGAAGGATAATGTGGAGAAGATAGCACACTTTAAGGGCCGAGGAGAGAGTGCCAGGTAACTCCTTCCTAGAATATGAAGAATTTTATTTTCATGCCCCTTCAATGAAGCCAAGATTTGACACAAAATTGTTTACGTGTCTGATGCAATTTGGATGTTTTTGCCCTCCAAATCTCATGTTGAAATTCTATTCTAAATGTTGGAGGTAGGACCTGGTGGGGGCTGTTTGAATCTTAGAACAGGTCCCTTGTTAATGACTTGATGCCTTCCCTACTGTAATGAGGGAGTTCTTGCTCTATTAGTTCACACAATAGCTGTTTGTTTGGAAGAACCCGATACCACCTCCTCTCTCTCTTGCTCCCTTTTTTTCCATGTGTCACATTGCTCCCCCTTCACCTGCTGTCATGAGTGGAAGCTTCCTGAGGTCCACATCAGAAGCAGATGGTGGGCCATCTTGTACAGCCAACAGAACCACGAACCAAATAGACTTCTTTTCTTTATAAATTACCCAACCTCAGGTATCCCTTTATAGCAACTCACATGGAACTAACACAGTGCCCTTGCGCGCCAGTCACTGTGTGGGGTCCTTGAAGGCAGAGCAGAGCATGAGCAGTATCACACATACAGCTTTAAACTGGAGGGAAATCTGTGCAGCTGGCAATCCAAGGGGAAAATCCACAGGCCTCAGCAGCCTCTACAGCTGCAGAGACATTTTGAGAATGAATCAGGCCTTGATAAATTATCTTGGCATTCCATGGCAATCATTCAATAGCTTAATAAACAGTCAACATTGACTATGTAATTAAGAAGAAGTTACATATTTCTATCCATAATTTAGTATCTAAAATTATTATCTCATGCAAATGTTTAGATAATTTAGACATAATTTTTTAAGATGCATTACTTTATTCTCACTTTTCAAATGACTTTTTGCTCAATAACATCTTTATTGACATTTTAATATCATTAGGAAACCATAAGGCCTATGATGTCATTCCATCCTGGTTCTCTTCCCCACTCTCTAATCCTGCTCCATTTTATCCTTGGAGAAATAATCGTATGGTTGAGTGACTTGCATAATGTCATCTATGTAGCTGAACTGTACTTTTTTGAGCAGCTTTTATAATCTGAGGTCTACCTCCCCATTTAAAGAGGAGCTAAGTAATCAGAGAATTAGAAGAAGATAATTTAACAATTCTTCAGTAAATAATACTATTCTGCTTTCTGGAAAAGGTATTTAGGTGACATGAAGACAGAATATATAAAAATGGGCAATGACAACAGAATAATCTGATTTTATATGTATATTATATATATATATATTGTATATGTATATATATATTTATAGTAATAATATATCAGCCAGCATTCATGCATGTCAAATTCTATACATTCTAACCTTATATAGATGATAAAAGAACATTTTTCTTAGAAAGAAGAATATTCTTACTATTCTTTTGACCAATTTAAATGAACATTTAAACCTTAAATTTCTTAACTTCATTGAAGATATGATGAGTGTACTTCTTCTGTTTCAGAAAATTTTGTTCCAAAGTATCATTTAATTTGAATACATGCTTCATATTAGAAGACTGGAATATTTTTAAGTAAGATTTTTTTTTTTTTAAAGCATTCTTGTCTACATGAAATGAAATCATAAAACCCAATCCATTGCCCTATATACATAAGAAAACAAATCCCATGTACTGTGATTTAGCCAGTTGGGTATATCAAGCTACAGAACATTACTTGACTACTCACACTCACAGAATAACATAATTGGTGGCTATATAAATGCAAACCAAATACCACCATGCAAACAAAAACTGGCAAATGCCAATCGGGAATAATCTTAGATTTGTAGGAGTCTTCATGTAACTTTTCTTCTTTTCTTTTCTTTCTTTTCTTTTCTTTTATTTTTTTTTCAGTTTTGGCCAGGGCTGGGTTTGAACCCGCTACCTCCGGCATATGGGGCCAGTGCCCCAGTCCTTTGAGCCACAGGCACCGCTCTCATGTAACTTTTTTTGTTAAAGTAGCAGAAATATTTTAATTCTCTATGAATGAAATTAGGTCACATTTTAACTTCTAACACCACTTACATTTTATTAAACCACTTATGATAATTAGTTCAGCTCAGTAATTTGGAGATTTTCTTCACATCTTGGTAGATATTGCTAGCTGTAAAATAAAATGAGACATACGCAGGGAGTGGATTAAAGATGGCAGCTGAGTAACAGCTTCCCTGTAACTGGGCTTGGCAAATCTGGGGAGACAAGACTCCAGACATCTCTGGCAGGTGGGATCTGCCTATGATCATCCCTTTGAGGATACAGGGAGCCAGCAAGGGACTTCTGGACCCCAGGAGAAGACAAAAACAGTGGAAAACTGGCAAGCGGCTGCGTGTGTTCGATCAACCTAATCACGCCGGCAACCATGAGTACAAGCAGCAGTGAGACTGCAAACCAGAAAGGCCTTATCTGTGAACTTTTTTGGTGTTCTTGGACTTGGCGCTCAGTTGAGCTGCATTGGGGAGAGCTTGAGCAAAAGTGTGGAGAACTTGGGGCATTGTCTGGGGCCCCAAAAGGAGCCACTGAGCTGGGCTAAGTGAAAGCCATTGTGTGGAAAAACTGCTCC
>CAUYPK010040472.1:0-16654 GCA_963574355.1 Loris lydekkerianus | reverse complement strand
TTGTTGCTGGATCTTTGTAGGGAGTGACCCTGTGTAGTTCCTTTGTGGCTGCCCCAGCTAGGGAGTTTTGGTTATGGAATCAGCTCCAGATGTGACACACCCGGATCCAGCAACAGGGTGGGAGGTGGTGTGCACAGTTCTGGGAGTGCCTGGCACCCAGTGAGTTTGGCACTGAGAGCCCAAAGCTCCAGCAGTCTCTGGCCAGGAGAAGGGCTCTGCACAGAGGCAGGGAGGGCTCCAGAGGGCACGCAGCTACCAGTGTCCCTCGCCAGACAAGCGGGCCTGTGTGGAGGCAGGGAGGGTACAGGAGGGAGGATGCAGGGATGTGCAGTTCCCAGAGTTCCTGGTCAGGGAATGTGGAGGCTTGGCGTGCACAGCTTTTATGGTGGTCTGGGTGGTGCCAAGCCCAGGATTTTGAGGTTTCTAAGAGCTGTGACACCATGGCACTCTACCCAGGGCAACAGCCCGAGGTTTCAGTGTGTCAAAACCTGTCTCACTCTGCCCCTGAGGGTTAAGGGTGTAAGACAGCTCAGTCCCTGCCTTTAGGCTGCTCAGTCACTAGGTTACTACCTCCCACCTGATCCTTGCTCTGCCACCCTGTGGGCAGAGTTTTCCAGAGCAGTTCTCTCACAATGGCTCCCTGCAGCCCACACCTGAATACTATTAGCTTCATCCGGCTCAGTGGCTCAGTCTGGGGCCCTTGACACTGCCAAAAGTTCTCCGCACTCCTGCTCAAGCTCTCCCCAAGGCAGTTCAACTGAGTGCCAAGTCCAAAAATGAAACAGTTCACAGGTAAGGCCTTTCTAGTTTGCAGTCTCACTGCTGCTTGTTCTTATGGTTGCTGGCGGGATTAGGTTGATTGAACACATGCAACCACTTGCCAGTTTTCCACTGTTTTTGTCCTCCTCTTGGGGTCCAGAAGTCCCTTGCTCCTTTGTATCCTCAAAGGAATGATTATAGGCAGATTCCAGAGATGCCTGGAGTCTTATCTCCCCAGCTCAGTATGCCCAGTTGCAGGGAAGCTGTTACTCGGCTCCCATCTTGCTCCACCCCCAATGGGAGAATAGCTTTTTAACTGGAATGTTGTTTTGGGTTCTGGGTAATGCTAATTATTGTTTATTGTGGGTTATGGTTTATGCCAATTATTGTTGCTTACCATAAATATGATTTTTACTTTGAACTTTTATGTATAAAACTGTGATTTTGGAAATGGAAAAACAGAACAGCCTTATAGAAGCTACTCTCACTGTTCTCCAGAATCACTGGCCTTCTGACAAATTTTGGTGGACCTTTCCCGATCTCTGGATATTGGCTGACAGTGACAGGTGGCTGGATCATCTTCATCCAGTAACAAAGTTGGGGGTATAAAAAGGAGGAAATGGATTCAGGAGAGATTTCAGAACTTGAGCTAATGGTACTTGCTGGTCTGGGGAGTGACAGGTGAAAGAAGGAAGTCACATAGGTCCAGGGTCCTTGAAGCCCAGGCAATCAGCATATGCTCCCTGAAATCCCCACCAATAAAGGAATTTCCTTTTTTTTTTTTTTTTTTTTTTTTTTCTGAAACAGTCTTAATTGTTATGCCCAGATCACGAAGTTCCCAAAGACCACCAAGGAGCCGATTCTCATTCAAAAGCAAAAGAGCTAGTTTATTGCAAGCTTAAGCTTGGGCTCCCAGAGTCTCTGCCACATTGGATCCAAGCCAGGATCCCCGAGTTCTGTCTCAGGGTTATTTTATAGTGTAGCACAGCAAAGTGGGCATATACAGTTTAAACAAAGGGACTGCTTCTGGATTGGCTGCCATTGGTCCTGCCATATGGCCCACTCCAGAGGGCAGTTTCTGATTGGAAGCCAATCCAGAAGGCAGTTTCTGATTGGAAGCCAATGACTCAAGCTGGAAAACTGGCGACTCACAGTGACTCAACAGTTTTGAACAAAATGGCTGACGAAATGCAAAATGGCTGAGCTCTCAAAATGGCATTAGTCTGGTCTTCACATTCCCCCCTCTACTTGTAAATTGAAGGGCCCAATCATGGGCCCCTACCCTGACATCTGTGTCTCCATCATTTCTTGTTCTGCTAAAGGCCAATATTGGCCTTTAAGAACTAACAATTGTACTGCACTTACACGTTCTCTCACAAATGTTACAAGCCTATTGATAATACAGGGGCCTATGGTTAGGAGTAACAGTAATATTATTAGAGGCCCAGCTAATGCTGATATTAGCGCTGTTGACCAGGGAGATCAATTGAACAGGGACTCATACCAGCTCTGACTATTTTCTTTGTCTATTTTGCACTGGCACAGGCTTTCTTGGACAAGTGCCATAGATTCTTCCATGACCCCCGAATGATCAGCGTAGAAACAACACTCCTCCCCTAGGGCAGCACACAGCCCACCTTGCTGGAGGAACAGTATACTCCCCTCTGGTTCTGTAGGACTACTTTGGAAAGGGAAGTCAAGGAGTCTTGGAGGAGAGTAATAGATTTTTCTAATTGCTGAATATTTAGATCAATTGCATCCCGGACCGCACCATAGTTCTTATCCTGGAGGACTAAAGCCGATACTCCAGTTCCAGCCCCAGCTATCTCTAGCCCTATTAAAGTTGCAATAGTGAGAGCTGTAATTACCTCCCATTTTCTGTGTGGGGTTGGGCTTAAAGTACCCGAAAGTCTCTGAAGTATTGCACTTTCTTTATGATAGATTATTGTTGGTATGAGCTGTACCAGAACACAATAATCATTATTCTGATCTAAAATCCCCACATGTATGCACGGAGCCAAACCTGTTGAGCAAGCCCACCAGGTATCACTCGGGGGTATCAGATACCTGGTTCCATTCCATGGGACAGTAGCATTACATAGATGCTGGTGGGAAATGGGTACCTTTCCAACACACAAGCCCTTTCCCACCACAGTCTGAACAGTGAGTCTAGGGTGATTTTTGATGCTATCGGCAGGCTGTGGCTTCTCCAGAAGTGTATTGCCCTTGGATGGCAACAGCTTCATAATGAGGGGGTTTCACACTAAGACAGAGCCAACAGGCTGCAGTTAGGTCTGGCCAGGTTAAGTTCAGTACTTGATACGTACTGGTGAGCAGTTCCCAGGTGGGGTCCAGGTATGCAAATTGAGTTTTACTTTTACTGGCATTGGATGGCGATGGGGACGTCATAGGGGCATGAGTTATTAGCCTGGAGCATATTTGACCACTGGCTGGGTAAGAGAGGATACTATTAGGCCCAACTTGGGCAGGTTTGTCAGGAACTGGGCTGTATTCTACTTTTATCTTAATGAATCCTCCCTTATCATGTACAGCAGAGTTTAAGCTTGCCACTCAAGTGTAGCTGTATAGACGGGGTCCCCAAATTTTCCCTACTACCCAGGTGGTGAAACGATTTTTCCCCAGGCTAGTGAATTGAATGCACACTGGGTCACATAGTCTTAATTCTCTGAGGAGCCCCATACGATGGCAATTATCCCTACCAGCTGTATGTGACCAAGGACCAGGACTTCTCTTTACAGTAATTAAGTCTGGGGTGTTTGGTGATGTCCACCAGATTTGACCTGTGGATACACAGCTCCAATGTTGACAGAAGAAATAGTCCTTTCCTCCACACTTGTTGGTTTTGTGACCTGGGCACACATAATATAATCTGTGTTGAGGGCTCCAGGTACTCTGCGTGAGCCCCACTACTTGATCTAGGTCTCTATATAAATCTGGGTACCAGGTATTCTTAGGATGGATACCCCAAGTAGAATTTAACAGCGTCCAGTCAGTAGTCCAGATAAAGATGCCCCCAAACATCCCACGCAGACCCCCCCCCCATAGACATACCAGGTGACATTATATGGCTGATGGGGATTAGGATAGGGGAAGGCACTCAAAGGGGTACATACAACCAATATCAGCAGTGAGTAGGTGGGGAACGTTTTAGTTTTAGTTTTAGTTTTAGTTTCAAAGGATTGTCTCCAGCCTGCTGGATTCTCCATTGTGGAATGAAGTCTTCTTGAATGGCGAACGAGTGTGCAAGTTTTACGTGGGTGTGATGTACCCAGGAGATGATGCTGTCTACTTTGAGAATGGTGGGTGTCACCAGGATCACGACATATGGGCCCTTCAACCAGGGTTCCAAAGTCTCTCGGCAGTGTCACTTTCCATAGACCCAATCACCAGGCTGGAACTTGTGAGGCTCAGATACAGGACCAGCCTCGTAAGTAGTCTGCAGGCAGCCCCAACACTCTTTCTGTACCTGCTGATAACACCAAAGGGAGAGGAGGAAATTTTCATCATCTGCCTCAGTTACTAACTCTATGCGAGTGTTGGGAATGATGGGGGGTGGTCTCCTATAGAGTATCTCATAGGGAGTGAGCCCAAGCTTATAAGGGGAATTTCTAACCTGGTACAGGGTAAAAGGAAGGAGAACCACCCAGTCTCCACCAGACTCAAGAGTTAATTTGGTTAAGGTCTCTTTTAGGGTTCTATTCATTCTTTCTACCTGCCCTGAGCTCTGGGGCCTGTATGCAAAATGTAATTTCCAGGTAGTTCCCAGAGACACAGCCACCCCCTGCATTACCTGTGACACGAAGGCAGGGCCATTGTCTGAGCCTGTCAGGGCTGGTAGTTCATACCTGGGGAAGATGTCTTCTAGCAGTTTCTTTGCCACCATCTGGGTGGTTTTGTGCTTCGTTGGAAATGCCTCAGCCCACGCAGAAAAAGTATCAATGAAGACTAAAAGACACTTATATCCATACCAACCTGGTTTGACTTCTGTGAAGTCCACTTCCCAATACGCACCAGGCTTGTCTCCCCGCTCTCGGGTTCCTGGAGCAGCAGGACCCGTTCTGCCATTTGTGAGTTGGCAGGCCTTACAGGTCCCAATAGTTTGGTCTATCTTGGTGTCTAAGCACTCTATTTTAATTTTTGCATGACGGACCAGATCTTTTAATTTTCTGTTGCCCATGTGGGTGGCCTGGTGAATGCATCAGAGAACTTCTATTCCTAACTATACTGGGAGAATAGTTCTGCCATCTGCAGTGCGCCACCAGTTGTTATATCTCTCTGGGTAAAGGGCTTGGGGAATAGTGCGAAGCCAAGCCAGGTCCTCAGGGGAATATTTGGGTTTTTCAGGTAACACTGATGCTCCTGGATCAGGCAAGTGGAGAGCCAGCTCCTGGGTCATACTCAGGGCTACACCCTTGGCTGCTTCCTCAGCTCGGCGATTCCCCCTGGCCACTGGGGAATTTCCTTTCTGGTGGCCCAGGCAGTAATAATGGCTAGCTTTTTTGGCAACAAGATGGCAGTCAGGAGGTTTAGTATCTCTTGTTTATTCTTCATTGTTTTTCCCTCTGCTGTCAACAATCCCCTCTCTCAGTAAATGGCCCCATGAATATGGGCAGTGGTAAATGCATAACAGCTGTTCGTATAGATGTTAACCTTCTTCCCTTCTCCTAATACTAAAGCTTTGGTGAGGGCTATGAGTTCTGCTAGTTGGGCAGAAGTTCCGCTTGGAAGGGGCTCAGCCCACAATGTTTCTGTTTCTGAAACCACTGCCGCCCCTGCATACCTGTGTCCATCTTTCACGAAGCTGCTGCTGTCCATGAACCAGGTTTCCTCGGCATCAAGCAACGGCCGATCAGTCAAATCTTGATGGAGGCTGTAGACTTGCACCAGTATATCTTGGTAGTAATGTAGTGGTTAGTAGTAACCTCCACATCTGGGTTGGGCAGAAGAGTGGATGGATTCAGGGCTGTACTGGGTAAAAACTGAATCCTCGGTGGATTCAGAAGGAGACCTTGATAATGAGTCAGTCGTACATTGTTCATCCACCGATCTGGGGGCTGCTTCAAA
Organism: Loris lydekkerianus; assembly: GCA_963574355.1. Lineage (NCBI taxonomy): Eukaryota > Metazoa > Chordata > Mammalia > Primates > Lorisidae > Loris > Loris lydekkerianus. Next base: position 10,810 of record CAUYPK010040472.1, on the reverse strand, counting down.
ACTCCCTCAATGGTGTGAGGAGTTGTTATTAGCAGTTCTTGCCCCAAAGTGAGTTTATCTATCTTGGTGTCTAAGCACTCTATTCCTCCTTTCACTAGGAGGGCTGTGGCTGCTATAATACATAGACAAGGAGGCCATCCTGAGGCTACTGGATCAAGTCTTTTGGACAAGTAAACCACTGGGCGGGTCCAGGGTCCCAGAGTCTGGGTTAATACCCCCTTTGCCACTCCCCTATGCTCATCCACATGTAGATGGAAGGGTTTAGTGATATCAGGGAGGCTTAGCGCAGGGTAGGTTAACAAAGAGTCTTAAGGTTTTTAAATGCCTGATCTCTTTCTACTGTCCATTGGAAAGGCTGCTCCTCCTTGGTGGCCTCATAGAGGGGCTTAGCCATTTCAGCAAATCCCGGCACCCACAGTCTGCAGAATCCAACTGACCCCAGAAATTCCTGCACTTGCCTGGGAGTAGTGGGAACAGGAATTCCATGTATGGTGCGCTTTCTGGCATCACTCAGCTATCTCTGGCCATCCTTAAGCACGTACCCTAAATAATTCACAGTTTGCTGACATATTTGGGCTTTCTTCGCTGATGCGCAGTATCCCATGTCTCCCAGGGTAACAAGTAGATCTCATGTCCCTTGCAGGCAATCTTGTTCTGTGGCAGCTGCTATTAATATATTATCTACATACTGGAGAAGGGTTAAACCAGGGTGAGATTTATGGAACTCACATAGGTCTGCATGTAGACCCTTGTCAAAGATGATTGGAGAATTCTTAAAGCCTTGCAGTAGGTGGGTCCATGTCAGTTGTCCACTGAGGCCTTCCTCTGGGTCACTCCACTCAAAGGCAAATATAGCCTGGCTTTGTGGAGCAAGAGACAAACAGAAAAGGCATCTTTGAGATCTAATACTGTGTACCACTTCTGAGTTGGTGACAAGGCACTGAGAAGTGTATATGAGTTAGGCACCATGGGGTGGATGTCAATCACCCGCTTATTCACTTACCGTAAATCCTGTACTGGACGATAATCATTTGTAAGGGGGTTCTTAACAGACGACAAGGGGGTAGTCCAAGCAGACTGACAGGGGATCAAAATACCCACATGAAGGAGGAGTCTGATGTGCAGGATTATGCCCCTCTTTGCCTCTGTGGTCATAGGGTATTGCTTCACTTTTATGGGTTCTGTTCCAAGCTTAAGTTCCACTAAGATGGGAGACCAATGAAGGGCTAATCCTATTCCTCCTGTCTCTGCTCATGCCAATGGATATGAGTGGAACAAGTTGTTTTATGTCGGCCGGGGCCCCATACAGTGTTTGATGGAGTGCATACTCATCCTCTAACTGAACAGTCAGAACTTGTATTATCTGCCCTTGCCCATCTGTAACCTGGGGGCTGTCCTGCTTGAACAATATCTGAGCCCCAATTTTGGTTAATAAATCTCTCCCAAGTAAGGGGTATGGGCAGTCTGGGATAACCATAAATGCATGGGATACCCAGCCCATGCCCAGGTCTACAGTTCTTTGGGTAGTCCATGAGTATTGCTTCATCCCATTTGCCCCTCGGACGCAAGATTTTCTTGTATCTAATTTACCGTGATCTCTTAAAAGCATCAAATGCTGGGTGCCAGTGTCCACAAGGAAATCAATTGGTGTCCCCTCCACTCTGAGGGTTACCCTGCATTCAGGGAGGGGTACTGAACCCTGACCTCTCTAATCACTTAATTCTTCCATTCCCAAAATGTGAGTTTTGCCATGGGGGGAGGGCTTGGTGGCTCTGCACTTGGGACATTCTCTGGTCCAGTGCCCTATCTCCTTGCAGTAGGCGCACTGGTCCCTCTGTAAGCATTGGTGTCCCCCCTCCCATGTTTCTCCTCACCTTCAGCAGTCAATTGGTTCAGTCATGCCTGCCAATCTTTTGGCTCAGCAGCTGTGGTGGCCAGCAGGATTTTAGCTAGATCTTGAGTTTGTTTGGTCCAAACATGGGTATGTTTTTCCTTTGGTGTCTCTCTGTTATTATAAACCTTCTCATCCACTGCAAGCAAATCCTGTAAGGTTTTCTCAGCCAACCTATCTACTTTCTGAAGTTTCTTTGTATATCAGGGGCAGATTGGTTAACAAAAGCCATGATAACTGCAGCCTTGCTCCTGTCTTCCTCAGGATCCATGGGAGTATAAGTACAGAATGCTTCCATGATCCTTTCTAGGAAGGCAGCGGGAGACTCATTCTTTTCCTGCTGCACGCTCCCTACCTTAGCCAAATTAGTCAGCTTACAGGCCATTTTCTGGAGACCCCTCATTAAAGTCTGGTGGTAGACTCGGAGACTCATCTGACCATCCCCTGTGTGAAAATCTCAATCAGGGTGGGTAAGGGGGAAGACAACGTTAATCTCAGCAGGGTTAGTAGTTACAGATCTGTTTGCAACCACAACCGACTTCCAAGCCTCCGACAAAATTCTCTCCCTCTCTTCTGTAGTGAAGAGCACCTGTAAAAGCTGCTGACAATCATCCCAGGTAGGCTGATGAGTAAAGAGAACAGAATCTAAGAGATTAACTAAGACCCTAGGCTTTACAGAGAATGTAGGGTTTTGCATTTTCCAGTTATATAAATCACTTATGGCAAAGGGCCTGTAGTAAAGATCTTGTGCCCCATGCGCATCTGGGGGGCTTGCAGCCCTCAGAGGAAGAACAGTCAAGTCAGCATTCGCCTCATGCTGGGCCCACTGCCTCATGTATGGCAGACTCCCAGTGCCAGGTCTGGCTGCAGTCTCAACTTCAACAGCAGGCTCCCCGGCCGCCGCCTCTCCAGGAGGTAGAGAGGCAACCTGCGGAGGGGCAGGGGGATGATACGGCGGAGTACAAAAGAAATCCTGGTCTGTGCTGTCCTGTAGCACAGGGTAAAGCAGGGCAGAGGGTTTGGGTTTGGTGGATTTAGTGGATTTCTCAGTGGAGGGGCTTCTCGCGCACATCAAGAATTGCTGCACTGTTGCAGATATCATCAGCTGGAGGCAAAATAGCCTTTAGCCATGGAGAGGGATCTTCCACCAGGTGCATCCAGGTGGTAATGTATGGAACCTGGTCAGGGTGACCGGTCCATGAATGGTAAACAATGTCCTTAACCTCGAAAATAATGGGAAGGTGAAAGGTTCCCTCAGGAGGCCAGCAGATGTTGAAGATTGGCCACTTGCTGCTGCAAAAAGTAATAAGTTTAGCTTTCTTCACCATAAGTCCTAAGTCCTGCGCTCTGGACTTGAAATCTGAGAAATGTTCGAGGAAAAGGGAAAGGGGGGTTGTCTGAGTCTGTCCCATGTTACGGTCAAGGTCAGAGTCACCCAGTCAGGGCCAACCACAACCACACAAAGACCAAAAAAATACACAGCACACAAAAGGACAAACCAGACAGACGGTCTGCAGAAACAAAACTGAAAGTAATCCGACGGTCTCTGACCATGCTGTGGGAGCGACCCGCGAAACTGCCTTGGCACAAAAACCACTTCTTCCGCACCACTCCCTGGGCAGTTCACATCCAAGTCTGGTGGGATAACCTCTACAACATACACTAAATTTCGCTCCTCAGAAGAAGCTGGGATGTCTCAATGGCTCTCCTGGTCAGCAGCCTCCAGTGCATCCACCTTGACTTTATGCCGACCACACCATTCACAGACCTTTAATCCCCCCAAAATGCACATGATAGACAAGACGAACACTTATCACTTATCAGCTCTTCAGGTTGGGGTTCTCAGGGGGTCTTGGGATTCCCGAACAAGCCCCCAGATGTTATGCCCAGATCACAAAGTCCCCAAAGACCACCAATGAGCTGATTTCGATGCAAAATCAAAAAAGCCATTTTATTGCAAGCTCGAGCTTGGGCTCCCGGTGTCTCCACTACATTGGATCCAAGCCAGGAGCCCCGAGCTCTGTCTCAGGGTTATTTTATAGTGTAGCACAACAAAGTGGGCATATACATTTTAAACAAAGGGACTGCTTCTGGATTGGCTGCCTGCCATATGGCCCACTCCAGAAGGCAGTTTCTGATTGGAAGCTGATGACTCAAGCTGGAAAACTGGTGACTCACGGTGATTCAACAGTTTTGAACAAAATGGCTGAAAAAATGCAAAATGGCTGAGTTCTCAAAATGGCATTAGTCTGGTCCTCACATTAGTTTCCTTGAGTAGAGTGAGTGCAGTGCCATCATAGCTCACAGCAACCTCAAACTCCTGGGCTCAAGTGATCCTCTTGTCTCAGCCTCCCGAGTACCTAGGACTACAGGTGCCCATTACAAAACCTGGCTGTGTTTTAGAGACAAGGTCTTGTTCTTGCTGAGGCTGCTTTTTACCTTGTGAGCTCAAGCAATCCACTCGCCTCAGCCTCCCGGAGTGCTAGGATTACAGGCATGAGCCTCCATGCCCGGCCAATAAAGGAATTTCTTTCACTGAGGCCCCAGAATTCTGGGTCTGGGGAAATGAAGTGGGTCATGCTATTATTTCTATTGTCCTTAGAAGAAGGCTGAGAGATGGAGTCTACCAGCTTCATCCACCTGGCAAGGAGCTTGGTGAGGAGGCACCTGGGTTTGAATGCCAACTTGTGTTGCACGCAAGAACCTACACTTTCTCACCTGAGTCATTTGATGACTTGAGCATCTGATTGCTTGCACTGCAGTCTGTGCAGTTCTGCTGAAGGTTGGGGGCATCTTTTTTGATGTTTGAGGAGGGGGCCTTCCTCAACTGCAGACTGTACAGCTGAGGCTATGGGACAAGATGTTTACTGCCCTTGCCAACTAATTTCCTACCTCTCTCACTATTTCTCTTCCTCTAAATAAGGGGGTCAGGAGCCCTGTGCAGGGAAGAAACATAAGGGGTTGAGTCCAGGAGGCAATTGAGGGACAGAAAATAAGAGCACTTTCCTCTCTAAGGGAAGCCTCAAGCCCAGTAGGCTGATTTTTGGTAGCCTTCTTCTTCACCTTCCTTCTATGCACCAGGAGCTGAGGGCAGCTTGAAGGTGCCTACTCAGGCTTACTCATTGTATAACTTGTCTGCTTCTCCTCTTTATCTTTTCTGTGGCTGGCTACAAGTTGTGCAGGGCTGTGCCTTGCCAGAGCCCTAAACAGAAAAGGGGCAAAGAGCCTTCATTTTACTGCTTTCCCTTACCTACACAGCATACCTCCTGTCTCTGGGATTTCAGATGGGAGACATCTTTGAAACCACCTTTATAAATTACCAAAAGGGTGTGAGGTAAAAACTATTGCTTTCACACTTCTCTATAACTGCCACTCTGGGTTGCATAGCTGGTGGTCATGAAGATTCCTAGCTTTTGCATCTGTAGTGACAAATTGAAAGGGCACAGAAATCAAAGTAAAAACTGTCCCCAGTAGCCAAGGATGGAACAATTTGAGCATAAAAGTAAATAAGGAAATTTGGATTGCAAGCAACCAATAAAAATATGTATATGGGTCTATACTAATCTCAATAAATAATTGATTAAAAAAGTAAAAAGAAAAGATTCTTAGCTTTCTCCATAGATAACATCATCCTTGCAGAACCTTAAATTTTGAGGTATCTTCCAGGTCCCATGGTGAATTGGCTGTGCCACCCAGGTTGCCACCCCATACCAAAGGACTGATGGTCCCAGAGTCAGCCAATTAGCAGACTGAATCATCTAATCCTTTGCCCAACAAACCATCCTTAAAAACCCTGCCTGTGTTTTTAATTCTCAGAGGGGTGGATTTGAGAAATTCCTCCTGTGTTCCCACTGAGCACAATTCAGACTTAAACTTTTTCTCTGCTGCAACTCCAGCTGTCTTGGTGTATTGGCTTCCTCTTGAGCAGGGGACAGTGAATGTGGCTTGGGTGGCAATAATTTGGGGTCTCCTAGGACCGCTCTTGTGGGCTTGCCTGAAGTTGGGCAGCCTCTTATTGGCACAGTCGACTTAGAGACATGCCCTAGAGGCCGCTCAGTCATCTTGGACAGAGAGTCATCTCTGGCTCTGTCCCTACCAGTAGGATGCTGTCAGACCATGGTGCTTGGACCTATTTACAGTAGAGATACAGTTTCTGGAACTAGAAGACATTCAGGTGAGTATCCAAAGCTCACAAAGCACCCCCTCTTCCTTCTCTGGATTGTTTGGCCCCTCTGGAGGCATTGAAGCTCCTTTGTGAATCTTGATTGGCTTTCTCTGTATTATGGGAAGAGTCTGTCTTGGGGAGACCTCTCCCCTGTTGGATGGAGAATATAGAGACTATTTAGAGGGATACTCTTAAAGTTTTTGGTTTGACTTGTTTTGGAAGGGCTTTTTTTGCTTTGATACCCACTTTAAAATAAGTACTTCATTTTTATCATGGGAAAAACTTTTTAAAAAATTTCAGATTACTGTGAGGGTACAAATGACTAGTTACATCATTTTTAACTAGGGCAAAGTTCAAGTTGTAGCTTAGCCCATCAAAGCGGGGTGTGCTGTATACCCTCACACTGCCCAGTAGAGAGCTCACCAGTCCTCCTCCCTCCTCCCCTTTCTCTGCCCCCCTCCAACTTGTGTTTTTCTCTCATGTGAGCTTGTAGTTATTTTTCTATTAGTTTCTTATTGGTATTGAGTACACTGGATACTTGCATTTCCATTATTGTGATACCATACCAAGAAGAATGTGTTTCAACTCCCTTCAGGTAAATACAATGGTATTCCATGGTACACATATACCACCATCTGTTAATCCATTCATGGGTTGATGGGCACTTGGGCTACTTCCATGTCTTGGCAATTGTGAATTGAGCTGCAATAAACATTTTAGTGCAAATGTCCTTGTGGTAAAATGATTTTTTTCTCCAGATTATTTAATGAAATAAGTACTTCATTAAAAATTAATGGCCAAAAGTGGATCCTTTAAATAAGACTCCTCAATTTAAAAGTAGATTTTAAAGATGTATTCTAAACAATTGTCTTATTCATATTTATGAAAATTTCACAACTTAAAGAACATGTAACAATTTCATGGCTAGTCTTAAAAATTCTCTTGACAAAATTGAAGAGCAAATATCTGGCCTAAAACAAAGATAAAAATCCTTCGAACAGGGTGGTGCCTGTGGCTCAAAGGAGTAGGGCGCTGGCCCCATATGTCAGAGGTGGTGGGTTCAACCCCAGCCCCAGCCAAAAACTGCAAAAAAAAAAAAAAAAAAAAAAAAAAAATCCTTCGAACAGCATCTTGGTGGTAATAATGACAGGAGTGAATTTACCATGTAGCCTAGCAGCTTTAAGTCCTGTGCTTTCACCTTTGCAGCTACTACTACATTACAGCCTTGGTCAGGGAATGCACTTGTTCTGGTTTGGTAATTGCGTAACTTGTGCTATTGATCCCAGGGAAGCTTTCCTTTCTTTGAGCCATTTTTGTGACTTTTGAAGACATCTCTCGCTTCTTGTATAAGTTATAACATTGGTTAAGGCTTATTGTTTTCACTTAGACGGGTATTTTAGTTAAAATGTTCAAAAGCAAAAATGTTAGCTGTTTGTCCTGTCTGGAGTTTGCTCCATTTACTTTTGTTCCTTTCTACTTCTTCCTCTTTGCTGATCAAGGAATCTTGACCAAGCAAAGGTGGCTGATTTATCAGACTGCTTAAGGTACTGTCAATGAATTTTCTTCAATCAGGTGGCAGCACTGGAGTCTTTCTGACTTTCTTCAGGTTCAGCTGCCCAATTTTTGGGTTGTTCTTTGCTCAGTTAAACTGTTAGATTTAATCTGTTGGAGGTGTGAAGGACAGAGAGTTCCCAGAGACCCTCCAGGAGCACCGTGTGGACAACTGAGATGCCCATCAGGTTGTGTCCATCACGGGGGCTCTTGGGTAAGCTCTCTCTTGGATTCTGAAGCTTCACAGATTTGTGTTTTGAGCTCTCTGAGTTTTTTTGAGCAAGATTTTTTTTTATCCTAACTGGTTTGAAAATTGCAGTAGAAACTCTACTGGATCTGGGATCAGATTGTTAAACTGGCTTAGTAATCCTCTTGCCTTAGCCCCTCAGGTGGCTGGGACTATGGGTATGAGCCATCTGAGTCTGATTTTTGTATTTATTTTTGAGATGGGGATCTTAGTTTGTTACCCAGTTGGTCTTGGACTCCTAGTCTTGGATGATGTTCTTACCTTGGCCTCCCAAAGTGTTGAGTTTGCAGGCATAAGCCACTGCTCTTGGATTATAATTGGACATCTTGAAACTCTTCATAAAAGCAATTTATATCTGGCCAGGCATGATGGGCTCATGCCTGTAATCACAGCATTTGGGAGGCCAAGGTGGGTGGATTGCCTGAGCTCACAGGTTCGAGACCAGCCTGAGCCAGAGCGAGACCTTGTCTCTAAAAAAATAGCTGGATGTTGTGGTGGCCACCTGTAATCCCAGCTACTGAGGAAGCTGAGGCAAGAGAATCACTTGAGCCCATGAGTTTCAGGTTGCTGTGAGCTATGACACCATGGTACTCTACTGAGGGTGACAAAGTGAGACTCTGTCTCAAAAAAAAAAAAAAAAAAAAAAAAAAAGAAAAGAAAAGAAAAAAGAAAAGTAAAGAAAAGAAATTTATTTATCTATAAAGGAAATTTCTATTTGTAAGAGTGTCTGAAGGACAGGACTGGTTCATTAGAAATCCTAATCTTTGTTCTAAATTGACATGACAAGTTTTACCTTTATTTAGGGTACTTTTTCTGGGTATCTTATCTTAACTGACACTTTACATACAACCTTTTGATCCTTGGTATGAACAAATGATGGCCAATATTTAAGCCCAAAGTCCTAGCTCTGTGCTTTCAAAATATAAATTTCATGCCTGTTTTACCTAGGAGCCATATTTCTAGAAAGCAGATTGCTTCATAGCTAACAATTGCTTAGAGCAATAAAACAGGTAAATTTGATAGTCTGAAAAAAACATACATTTAAAAGTCATTAAATAAAAGTTTGGTTTCTGTCTGTATGTCTGCATGTTTTTGTGTCTATACATGTAATGTGTATGTGATATATTGCTATCAACTATGTAAAATAGCTCTAATTAATTGGCTTAAAAAGTAAGCACTTATTTTATCAGGAAAGTAGAAAAAACTCAAATGACTTTGATCATCATTGATAAATAAAAATAGTTTTAAAATTGTTTTTAAAGTTCATATGTTTTAAAGTTATAAAACTGTTCCTTCTGTAATATTTTTAACTTTTTCTGGCTTTGACTGTGAGCTTATGTTTCTAGTTTTGAACCTGTGGATTCTGAGGTCTGGATGGGTGGCCATGGTGAGGCTTGGACACATATTATCAGTGCCTAAGCTAACAGCTACAAGGCACAATCTGAACCACATGGCTTCCTCTTCCCCACCCAGATTTGCCTCCTGGCTATTTTGGGAGGAGTAAGATCCTCCAGCCATCCTGTTTTCTGTCTTGAACTCTGTACCTGGCAAATGAATTGAGGCCAGAGATAGGCCCTGTCCTTTGTAGCCACTGTTGATGCCATGTGAGACTTAGGAGAACCAGGAAAGATATTAGAGGTTGCACTGTTGCAGGAAGATGAGGCTCAATGGAGAGAAAGAGCACCCAAACACTGTGTTTAAAAGAGGGAGGGCTTTATGTCAGCTGGTGGAGCAGTGGCAGACCCAGAGTCCCAAAATGGCTGCTTCTTGACTGGCTCAGTCTTCTCCTTTTTATCTCCAGTCAAAACGTTCTGACCCACAGGTAACTTTCTCATTGGTCAGTTTGAATCAAGCTGGAGAAGCAGGCTCTGGCTTTTAGTGGAAGCAAGTGTTAGTTTGCAGGTCCCAGGAAGTTAAGTTTTTACAAATTCCTAAGTACCGAGTCACCATGGGGAGGACGTTGTAGGTGTATCCTTCGGGTCTCTTTGAGAAGACCTCTGTTCTCTTAGCCCTTACCTTTTCCAGGGGTCCTCTCTCATTCTCCCCTTTTGAGATCCCACATATATTTTAATTTGGGGTGACACTATCAATTTGGGGTGTCCTGTAGGAGCCAGTAGTGTTTCATATACAACACGTGTGATGTGGCCTTTTTCTTTTCTTTTTTTTTTTTTTTGTTCTTGTTTTTGTTTATTACCTTTCTTTTTTTTTTTTAAATTTATTAAATCATAGCTGCATACATTGATATCATTATGGGGCATCATACACTCGCTTCACAGACCATTTGACACGTTTTCATCACAATAGTTAACATAGCCTTCCTGGCATTTTCCCAGTTACCGTGCCAAGGCATTTACATTCCACATTTACTAAGTTTCACATATACCCTTGTTAGATGCCCCGCAGGTGTAATTCCACCAGTACCCCTCCCTCAACCCCCCTCCCCCCTCCCTCCTTTCCCTTTCCCCCTTTCCCCTATACTTAGGTTGTAACTGGGTTATAGCTTTCATGTGAAAGCCCAAATTAGTTTCATAGTAGGGCTGAGTACATTGGGTACTTTTTCTTCTATTCTTGAGATGCTTTACTAAGAAGAGTATGTTCCAGTTCCATCCATGTAAACATGAAAGAGGTAAAGTCTTCATCTTTCTTTAAGGCTGCATAATATTTCATGGTGTACATATGCCACAATTTATTAACCCATTCATGTATCGATGGGCACTTGGGTTTTTTCCATGACTTAGCAATTATGAATAGGGCTGCGATAAACATTCTGGTACAAATATCTTCGTTAAGATGTGATTTTTGGTCCTCTGGGTATATGCCCAGCAGAGGAATTACCGGATTGAATGGAAGATCGATTTTTAGATCTCTAAGTGTTCTCCATATATCTTTCCAAAAGAAATGTATTAATTTGCATTCCCACCAGCAGTGCAGAAGTGTTCCCTTTTCTCCACATCCA